>OZ019962.1:1187160-1449660 GCA_963970385.1 Theonella swinhoei | reverse complement strand
CAAAAGACTATAATACCGGAAATGGCTAAGAATATAAACGATGGTGAAGAATAAGGGAAAACACCTAGACGACGAATATATCTACTTCGTAAGGGTTAGTGTTAGTGCTTACTGCGTGCAAAGTGGAAGCAGGTAAATCTTTTGTTTAACTGAAGAAATCGGCCACCAATTTCCATTTGTTCTGAATTACCCCGCGTTCCGAATTACCCCGCCCTACCTTACTCAGATACGCGTCATTATTAGTGGAATTTCATTGTAATGTACAATCAGGAGCATCTTACGTCATGCAAGTCTAGAGGAAGCACTCAGAGATCAGCCGGATGCCCGGTTCCGCAGTGACTGATCGCGTCTAGGCTCAGGCGCATTATGCTTTATTTTTTACGGTGGCCGAGAAGGGCTTTTCGCTTTTGCCTTCGCCCTTCTCGGCAACCGTATAATAGGCTACAAAGTAAGAGAGGAAATAACTTCTGAAAGCAACGCCCACAGAAAGTTATGTAGCCTATTATGACATAGGTACATACTCAGCAACATCATCAGCATCAGCTGAGCATATTTTCAATCTTGGAAACATCATTTTCACCATCTCAACAATGAAGACTACATTGAATGTTTACAGTATAACCAACTTGACTCCTCCATGAGCAGCAGCAAGGGTCTTGATGATGGTACATGTCTTAAAAACAGATGTGAAAACCATTCTTCTAACACGTTGGAATAAATGGCATAGTCATCACAAAAAGTGTACAGTGTTCCTGGGATTTCACCCAACATCATTTTGTTGTTTGGGGACCTCCTCCTTCCTGCTAAGTTGTGAAACAGTAACATGGGTGGTAATGTGTATCCAGATGCACTATACAACAAGCTAAAAGCAGACATCTGGCCCGTTCAACACGAACTTTTCACACATAAAAATGTTTGTTGGTTCATGTTTCAGATTGTGTCTGACATTCAAGTTGGTGTAGTTCATCTAAAAATACAAGCTATCAAGGGCTCACAATTACACAGAAAGATATCTACACTTACAGTGTCATTTTCGGATCTGGTACTAAAAGGTCGTCAGTCTTGCACTGCTCAGTTTGTCCACCCTTGCCTCTGTCTCTTCCTAAATTAAAAACAACACAATTACAGTCTCAGAATAATAAAGTACAAAAGAATCCCTTACTGGCCTGTTTAGGAGGTGGTGTCTGCTGAGGACTCTGGTAGAGTTTGTCACAGGCTCTCAGGCTACTCAGTAGTCTACCCTCACCTCTGCCTTGTGCAACCTACAAAGAAACGATAAACTAAGAAAAACAAGTAGCTAAACACAGTCGCTAGGCGGGGGGGGGCTGGTAGGGTGCCCCTCCCCCCCCCCCCCAGCCTAGGTTAGGTGGTTGGCTATATATGCCTAATCCCAATATCTACAGACAGAAGCAGAGAACCTGGGGCAGGGGAAGGCTTGAGCCCCCCCACTTTTGATAAGGGGGGGACTGAGCCCCCCCCCCCCCCAAAATTGGAGGTTGTCATGAAAAATGTATTAAATACGAATAGCCTATGCCGGATGTATCCATGTATATAATAATAACCCTCAATTTTATGAACGCCGAGCCCCCCACTTTTGACATGCTGTCTCTACCTCTAACAGAGGTATAGGGGTGTCCAATTTTTGGACCATTTTCGTATGACATTGTAGTAGTTTATTATACATACTTTGAGGGTCTCAGCGGGTACATAAAGAGTTGTAGAGTATGTGTATGTGCCTGAAAGGGCTTGTAACTGCCACATATGGGAGTTCTTATCCATTCTATATGTTAAGGTGAATGGGCATGTTGGCACCATCCCTACATAGAGAGTCTACCAACTTACTTATCATCACGTATTTATAGCAACAAAATATCAATTCTAAATCTATAATGGTGTCCTAGCTATCATACTAGCTATTGCTATTACAGTGCTTCAGTAATGTGATAGTCTCTCATATTCCTCTCTGCTCAGACCTTGTCTCTCTCCTCTCATCTTATAATGCAGTCCATACCAACAGTGTGATAGAAACCTCCAAAACCTCAACCAGTAGAAAAACTGCACAATGATGTATATAAGGTAGAGGTAAAGTATGACGACACAAATCGGCATTAAGCCAATGTCAGTTGTGTGAGAGTGATAAAATACCATTGGTAACAGTGTTGCATAGAGCATGGTTAATAGAATTATCAGGGAAGCATCAGTAAAGTTGTGGTAGTAGTTTTTGTATGGTTGAGCTAGTGCCACACTGACAGCTGCCACAGCAATGACACTAGTGGTATAGGCATAACTAGCTATCCGGTAAGTCACCACAGTAGAGGTGTACACTACAACTCTGAGGAGGAGGTAGAGTCCAGAAAAGAATCGGAGGTCACGTGTGCCATTGGTACCATCTTTGTAGTTGCCCTGGAAGGTGTCCATGAAGATGTGTAGGGACTGGCATCTGCAGCCAGTGCGGTTGAGGCAGACCTGGAAACAGGAGCAGGGGTAGAGGAAGAGCAGCAGCATTGGCAGCAGTGTGAAGGTGAGGAGAAAGAAGAGAGCCAAACAGGCATAGGGCAGGTGTTGACTGCCAAAGAAGGCCACATCTCCCTGGTTGAAGAGGTAGAGCTGTGGTAGTCTGTGTCCATTCTGATCATAGACTAGTACAGGCATGAGAAGGTCCATAGATACACTGAGAATCTTGACATAGGAGAGGAGAAGAAAAGTAGCAAATGCATCCACTAGTGAGCTTCTGATGTTCCACTGTCTTCGAAACCTGATGAAGAGAGGCACAAAGGGTTTCCACAGCCACACAATGATCTTAACATTGCGATCATAGAGTGTGACCAGCAGGTAAGAGAGAACAATGAGTAGGAGAGGGTAGACAGCAATGATGTAGTCTAGAGCTATGACTTGGAGAGTATTTGTGTGAGGTTGGAGGCAGAATGGAGTGTACACTAGACGGATGAAGTCCAAGTTCCAAATACCAAAAAATGATGCAAATGCCTGTATCATATGTCTCTGAGTGGCAGATATCGTGTTTAAATAAAGTTCTTTTCTTAATATCCTCATGTTAGGTGGACACATGAGTATTTGTATGCAGAGAATGAATCCATTGAGTTTTGGATGTGTAGCACTGATTCTGAATATGATGACAAAGACAAAGAAAGCAGTGACTGGAAGAAGGGAGACTGCCATGTACTTGCCCCAGTTGCTAGTGGTACAGTTGACACAGGAGAGGTAGTAGGAGTAGACTGGTGGAGCATGGCCAGACACACAGCTACCACACAACTGTCCTTGTCTGTTGTTTATACCACACATGAAACCATTGATTTGAGAAGTTGTATTGACTAGTACATGTATATAAAATCCATTTGATATTCTACGCATTCTATGGCAACTATACTGACAAGAACCAACATGTAACTGATTCATTTCTGGACTGTAGGTCATGCAATAACAGTCATGTAGAAATAATTGATAAGGGTCATCTTGACATATCACAGTATCATGAATTCTCTCTGAGGAACATTTACATCTTCCTGTAGTTTTAACTTGCCAAAGAGGACAAGGTTCATTTCCATTTCCATTTAGTGATTCATTCAGTGGTCCTCCAGTTGCTGTAGGAGTGGATAGATCCTCCCTTGTTGTCAATGACTGTACTGCAATGAAGAGCAGCAGACACAGTAGAGTTTTCATATCTATGAGGTATAGCTGTCACGTAATTTGATCAACCACCTAGCTAGCTACACTAGTACTATATGCAACTCATGAAGTTATGTGTTCCATGAGAGTGTTTAAAAACTTACAATTCATGTACACTATGTACTGTAAAAAAGAATAGCTATCATTGTTTTTGAAACAAGCTTAGGTAGGCATGTGTGCAAATACATGCAACTATGTATATACTTTGCAACCAAATATGTCATATACTAGCTGCTTTCATAACATACAGCTACATACATACTCTAGATTTTTATACTGACTGACATACATAGGCAACTGATATCAAAACAATGACTATTCTATGCATTCTATGGCAACTATACTGACAAGAACCAACAAGTAACTGATTCATTTTGGGACTGTAGGTCATGCAATAACAGTCATGTAGATAAGGGTCATCTTGACACTTCACAGTATCATGAATTCTTTCTGAGGAACTGTTACATCCTCCTGTAATGTTGACTTGCCAAAGAGGACAAGGTTCATTTCCATTTTCATTCGGTAGTCCATTCAGTGGTCCTCCAGTTGCTGTAGGAGTGGATAGTTCCTCCCTTGTTGTCAATGTCTCTGCTGCAATGATGAGCAGCAGACACAGCAGAGTTTTCATATTTATGCCACAAGTACTGCTGTTACATTTTGATCAACCACCTACCTACACTAGTACTATATCAAAAAAAACATGCAACTGATGAAGTTATGTGTTCCATGCATATGAGAGTGCACATGTTTAAAAACTTGCAATTCACATACACTATGTGCTGCAAAAAACAGTACTATCATGTTTTTGAAACAAGCTGAAGTAGCTAGCTAACAATGCTGATAGTATCAATAACAGTTCCGTATAGGAATACCCCCAAGGTAGACACTATATAGAGGAAAAAACATGTTTTTTTACTGTGACATGTTTATTGTATACTGTGTTACATGTATGTTACACGTATATGTATCCATTCAGTGGTCCTCCAGTTGCTATAGGAGTGGATAGTTCCTCCCTTGTTGTCAATGACTGTGCTGCAATGAAGACCAGCAGACACAGTAGAGTTTTCACATTTATGCCACAAGTACTGCTGTCACATAATCTGATCAACCACCTAGCTACACTAGTATTGCATGAAAAAATATAACTGATGAACTTATGTGAAACAAGCTGAGGTAACAATGCTGATAGTATTAACAACAGTTCTGTATTGGAATACACCCCAGGTAGTCCACACTATACAGGGGCAAAAAACATGTTTTTTCAGTAAAACTGGTGAATTTATGAGATGTTTGTTATAGTTACCACAATTGATGTGCACTGTATGCTGAAAAAAAACCAGATCATTCAGTAGATGTCGTGTTTTTGAAACAAGCTGAGGTAACAATAACAGTTCTGTATTATCCCAAATGTAGTCCTACTATACAGAGGCAAAACATGTTTTTTTCTGGTGAATATTTTGGGAAATTTATTGTAACTACCTGTATAAGTGACATTAGAACTTTTATATCTACAAATGCAGCAAAAAGTAAGTACACATTTGCTGAGGTGAAAAACCATGACATTTGTGTAACATCTCATAGTGAACACCTTCATGGCCCTCTGCTTAAACTATATTCCTCCCATTCACTAACAGGTATATATGTTTCCACCTGCATATATGGTGTAATATGTACCACAGGTGCATTGAAGATATTTGTGTATTAGCAACAGAGCAGAGCAGAAACTGGTAATTATACTGAGTGTAGATTTGCTAGAAGAAATATGGAGAAGAGAGAATGACTAGAGAAGTAACTGATGTCTGATAAGCTACATTAGAATCAGAGTACATTTAATTTCCTACTTTTTGAATTTGTTCGTTTTTGATCACAGTGTATATCTTAACTGATCGAAGCGCCCATGCCCCCATTTTGAGACCGATCGCTCTCTAGTAGCGCTGCGCGGCCCACGATCGCGAGTTTCTGAATTTGCGTAGCTACCAGCAGGTGTACTGTAGCACTGTAGCTGTACAGTCTGTGAGTAGAGCTAGAGGTACAACACGTATATGTATATAAGCGCCGAGGTTTATTGTACGCGCGAGCTGACGCGCTGCGAATCTACTGTAGCTAAGCCTGCTGTGCTAGCTAAGCCGAAAGTGAGTCACAAATACATACTACCAGTAGTTTTCTCGCTCGGAGGCTCTATGCGCTGCCTAGCGTAGCCACATCCTCTCTCTTTCACGATCGCTACACTAGGGTATATACCTACGTATATCTCTCTAGGCTGGCGCTATGCGATCGATCGTGATAGCAAGATCGACACCGACAGAAGGTATTATATAATGCATGTATAGATCTATACGTGACGGTGTGCCTATTATAAACTCGCATTTTGCAGAGTGTGCTTGCGAAAAAGGGGGGTTCGTCCGAACCCCCTCGAACCCCCCTCGCTACGGGCCTTCTACGTACCTTTCTTCTACTGTCCTATTTCAGTGCGTCTGTGGACCTTCCTATGCCTGTACAGTTCTGTTATCAATGCACAGCTCTATCTCTTGTGCGAAACATGAATATAGTAGATTAAAGTTCGTGGGTGCAAAATTCGAGGTTTACATATACGGTAGAGTACGGTCTACTCGTGTAACGGTCCCCCGTTACATTTGATATCGGGGAGCGCTCTCTCCATTTCCCGCTCGCTCGCCCCGCCCCCCCGCGGGATCGTGTCAATCCGCTAGCTCTCTCTCCATGCGCGACGAGGCGGCTGTTAGCAAAGATTGCCCAAAGGAAACGACTTTCAACCCTGCCCTTCATGACGTTCTTTGGCCTTGGCCTCAGGTTTTTTGTAAGCAAGCAAAGTCGGCATGTATAGTCAATGTTTTCCGGGTCGTTTGTTCGTTAAGTAACCTTGCGAAAATCTACTCCATCGTTAGACGATAGTTTCACATGATAGGCGCACGAAGTGATCTCCATAGATCCCGTTGCGGGAGTGCTTCGTTGGCTACCTATCCATTCTTTTCACTACTAGTATCCACCTCTTCCTTCTTTCACTAAAAGTAGTTTGGATAATGGAAACATTTTTACCCCCCGCCGCTCTACGTGGCGGTTTCATAAGCACATGCACAGCAGCCAACGACCATACTTACGCTTTTGCCAACCAAGTGAGCGCTATTTAGAGTTCGCAGTTATCAAATATATATTTTGTGCCGGCGCTATGTATCTATACTGTGGAGTACGAGCGCTCGACAAAATAAAAATGGCGTACAACAGAGAGGATGTACCGTGGGCGTGGTTCTTAGTGTAAGTAAAAAGCACTGCGCCGGCCAAAATTTATGCAGATATCACGCCGATTTTGATGTCTACTGAAGAAGTCAGGGCTTTAGCAATTTCACTTACTATGTCATTGTAACGGTGTATTTCACCGCCTTTGAGAGTGTTGTCGTGTCTAGAAACACTCGTAGGCCATGTTATGTTTCTAAAAGGGCTTATAGCTGCCGCGTTCGAGGGTTCTGAGCCGTAGCAGGACTCCCAGGAAGACCAGCTAAAAAAAGCTGATGGGACATTTCCTGTTAAAAAATAAAATTTATCTATTTATCTATCTATCTACATTTGTTAAAATGGGCGTGCCGGTGCCATCCCTACATAGAGAGTCTACCGACTCTCTGAAAAATCTGCTCGTTGACATGACTAGGTTGCTTCGCCAATAATCAACGAATTGGGGCCTTATATTTTTGATTTAGAAGAGGATGAGCCATAGTTGTTTGCAAAATGTGAAAGCTGCTGGCCCAGATAATGTCTATTATTCCTTCTGTACAGTACTTTTCATCTGATCATTTTATTGTCAGTTTTCGTCTCTGTAATAAAATTCCTATTCTATGTAGTAAGCCAAGGTATGTGTTTGATTTTCCTAAAGCTGATCTGGATAGTCTGTGTTCTTATCTTTTGGATGTGGATTTCTCTGTTTGTTTTTTGTCTAAGGATATTGAGTTTATTTGGTGTACAATCAAGACTTTTATTTATGATGCTATGCTTTTGTACATTCCTAAGGTTTGTCTGAGATCTCGGCAAGGTCCTAAATGGTCTGACTCCAACATTCGCCGTCAACTCAAGTGTCTTCGTACTATGCGAAGAAAATATAAGACTCATCCAACTCACATAAAGTTGTGGAAGATTAAGTCTTTAGAAGTAGAGTTACAATCAAGTATATTTTCTGCAAAGGCCATCTTTGAATCAAATTTACTTGCATCACTCCAATCCAATGACTCATATAAAATTTTCAGTTACATACGCAGCATTACTGGTCAGAACAATATTCCTATATCTCTGCACTTCAATGGTACCAAGGTCATTTCAGATCAAGATAAGGCCACTTTGTTCAACAGGTATTTCCATTCTGTTTTTACACGTAGCACATTCTCTCTCCCTTCCATTTGTGATCTTCCTCATTCTATCCTGAGTGAGATTTCTATTACGGAAGAAGATGTGTTTCAAGCTCTTACGTCTCTGGATCCTTCCAAAGCTAGTGGATGTGATGGCATTGGATCGAAGTTACTGAAGCATTGTGCTTTAGCTCTGTACCAACCACTTCATCACCTATTTTGTTTGAGTTTTTCCCAGCATTATATTCCTGTGGAGTGGCGTACTCATCTCGTTAAACCAATTTTTAAATCTGGCGATAGAAACTCAGTCAAGAATTATAGACCTATATCTCTCCTTTGTGTTACATCTAAAGTGTTAGAGAGGATTGTTTACAATCATCTCATTGACTTTGTGAACAGCTCAATTTCTACTAAACAGTTTGGGTTTTTGCACAATCGTTCTACCCTTCAGCAATTGCTCATTTTCTTAAACACTGTTAATCTTTCTCTTAACACAAATTCTCAGATTGATGCAGTTTACTTGGATTTTAAGAAAGCTTTTGATTCTGTAGCTCATAATGAGCTTTTGTTTAAGTTATGGTCCTTTGGCATAACTGGTAACCTTTGGAAGTGGCTTCAAGCGTACCTTACAAACCGTGTTCAATGTGTTTCTGTTAACAATACGGTTTCTGATGTCCTCCCCGTTGTTTCAGGAGTTCCACAAGGCAGTATCTTGGGACCAATCATGTTTTTGGTGTTCGTAAATGACCTTCCAGCTGTTGTCACTTCTTCCCTGGCCTTGTTATTTGCTGATGATGCCAAATGCATTAAATCTATTTATGAAACATCTGACTGTCTCTCTCTCCAACAGGACCTCAATAACTTAGCCACTTGGAGTACCTCTTGGAACCTCCTTTTTAATGAAGAGAAATGTTCTGTTGTTAGGTTTTACTCAAACAACTCTCCTCTACTCTATAACTACTATCTCAATTGTAAACTTGTTGCAACAAAAAGCACTCATTCTGATTTAGGTGTTGTGGTATCTTCTGATCTGCAGTGGAAGTGTCACTATCTCTCTATTCTCTCTAAGTCCTACAAATGTCTAGGTCTGCTTCGTAGAGTCTTCTCCTCTGCCAGTTGTGTGAGGGCCAAAAGGGTTTTGTACCTATCTCTTGTTCAGTCTAAGTTGCTCTACTGTTCTCCTATCTGGCGTCCACATCTATTAACCGATATTAGAGCTCTCGAGAATGTGCAGAGAAGGGCTACTAAATTCATTCTTAACGATTTCCTCTCAAACTACCGTTTTCGTCTGGTTAATTTAAATCTCCTTCCACTCATGATGATTTTTGAATTAAACGATCTCATCTTCTTCATTAAGTGTCTTAAGAAGCCAACTCAATATTTTGACATACTCAATTACGTTACCTTCTGTTCTAGCCGTACCCGATCATCTACCTATTTCAAATTGAGGCATTCCTTAACTAAGAAAAACAGTGTTCGTCACTTCTATTTCAATCGGTTACCTCGTCTTTGGAATTCTCTCCCCTATATTGACGTTGATCAATCAATAGCAGTGATCAAGATGAAACTAAAGAACTTCTTCTGGTGTCATTTTATTAAGAATTTCAACCCTGATAATGTGTGTTCGTTTCATTATGTATGTCCTTGTTCTAAGTGTTTATTGCTCCCTGTTTCCTACCATTTTAACACCTCTATTCTCTAAACTTGTGTATATGTTAGTATGTAACATTATATTTGGGCTGTTGGCTAAAAGCTCTCAGACCCTCAGTGCAGTCTCCTTTTTTTTTCTTCCTTGTTACTTCTCTTATATATTTTTTTGTCTGTACTGTAAAGCAATAATAATAATAATAATAATAATAAAAGATTTCTGGTGAAGTTTAGTGACCTTGATTACACAGATTTTCAATGCCATCCTACGTATACTTCTATATAGAGTGGTTATTTAAAGTTGCTACTAGTATTTACACAAAAATGTTATGGTTACTTTACCCCTTGCATGGTTGTCTCAGTTGCAGTAATAACTTGTCATTGGTAACTGAAATAACCCCACAATGGGTTATAGTAACCCTACAATGTGGTAAACTCAGATAGACTATAGAAGCTCTGACCTCTCTCCTTCTTCACTGGACTATATATGACGAGGTGTATATTAGTGCCATACATCCTGCCCAAATAGGCGGCTGGCTATTGGCCGTTCCGGATCCACGGAACAAATATTCATAGTATACAGAAATATGCAAAACTATTGTGTTAGTATACGGACATAACCAGATGTCAAACTCGGGAAGGCGGCCGTACAAGATTTCTGCCCTGTCGGACCCTCGGTCTATATATTTCTGTGGTTAGTGGATGTCAGTTCAACAGTTCGTTATTTACTACAGCGCCAGCGAGCGCGACTGAAAAATGTATTGATAGCGAGACACTACGTTTTTTGTGCAGTCTTGATTGCAGCAAGTTGAGAGTAGTAGTAAGAGGGGTTGGTTTGCTCCCTGCACTGTATCTGTTACTTTACAAGGTATACATAGCTAACATCATTTCCAACTGTAGGAAATTTGGGGGAGGCAAGTGTAAATCACATACACAATTATGGTAGCCTTTCTAATTTTAAGGGGGCAACACAATTCCAGGGAAGCAAGGGGGCTTTTTGAAATATACCCAGAATTAACCCAGTATTAATGATGTAGGTATATACTGCAATGAAGTCCATGTCTCTGTCACTGCTGTGTCTCCTCTGGTCTCTGATGGAGGTCCAGTCTCAGACTGAATATCCTTACATCTCCTTAAGGGGAAACCATCTATCCAATCATTCCTATGTGGACTTCAGTCAAGTGGGGAGGATCAATATGGTAGCGATAGTGATACTGTACAGTGCCACACTGACCTGGAGACTGGTTTGCTCCTGGTAGTGATACAAGACTGCCATTTGGTGGTGAAGAACGGCCACATGATATTTATGAGGATCGTGAAACTCAAGTAGTTCACATACACCGTGGAATCTATGCTGCTAACGAGCCATCTGGTATATATCGTTGTGTTATTCCAACTAATGATGTCCATAATGATAGTAATGGATCAGTTGGAGAAACAGTCTATGTGGGACTATATGGCAGAGGAAGAGGTACATGCATAATTACACTTAAGCGAATGATAGGTTATGGAAGAAAAACACATTGTATATTGTCTGTGTACATATGTCTTATTACATGTCTATATAATTTGTCTTGTGTTCTGTTGCCAGGATTTTGCTTGTTTTAATAATATGTCCATATAGTAGTGAGGTGAACTGATGGAGCTGTCAGTCTAGTAGGTTGAATCTCATTAGTCATTTGTATATCCCTACATGTAGTGGACACACATAGCCATGAATATGCTATGTGTACTACCATACATGTATACATGTGTAGTTAGCAAAAGAACGATGGAGATTTTTTTTTATTATATTAGGAGTAGTCACAATACCTGATGGGATGACAGTGGACTTTGACTTCGATGGAGACAATTTTCAGTTCACCCTCACCTGTATCTCCACTGGTGGACCTGCTACCACTGTTTCTTGGACCAGAGACACTGTCACTGTCACTGAAGGAAATGAGACTGTGTTAGATAATCGCACTACTTCACAGTACACCCACTACCTGACTGTGACTGGGAGACTGGGAGGAAATTACACATGTACTGTGACTAATAACAGACCATCTAAAAATCAGGCTTCAGGACAGCTCACTGTTAAAGGTATAGCAATATTATGCATGACATTTTTTGTCAAGGGACATTTCTAATTATCCTCCCTCCAGTTGCCTCAGCTCCCACTAACCTGATGGCAGTCCAGGAAGGTACCACTAATATCCGAGTTTCTTGGAGCCCACCTACTCCACTGGGGGATACAACTGGGTACAGGATCTACTATAGTGGTGGCAGCAGTGGAAGTGTGAATGTTAATGATGGCTCCACCGACAACTACCTACTGACTGGTCTTCAGAATGCATATGATCCAGAGGTACACCATATCCATTGTGGCCACATCACAACACCTCCCTAGTGAAAGTATGAAGGTCATTTTAGGTGAGGACATACATGTACAGGTAGCAGTAACAATGACTCATCTTGACTTCTTATTAGTGATATTGTGACAGTAATTATTACATTCCCTAGTCCCTGTCCCAGGCCAGCCTAATGTCAATGTGACCTCCATAACAGCCACTTCCATCTCCCTCTCCTGGAGTCTTCCCAGTGGTTCAGTGGTGACCAGCTATGAGGTGATGTGGAGAGCACTCGGCAGTGATGAGGCTAATGATGATGGAGGAAGTGGAACTAGTGATAGTATTACCTCCACCAGCTACACTATACATGGGTTGGGGAGCCTTACTATCTACAATATCACAATCACTGCAATCAATACAGTTGGGATCACAGTCAGTCAACCCATCATCATTTCTAGTATGACACTCACTAGATCTCATACACTCACCAGATGTCATTACATTATTACACCTTCTTTTCTATATTTAGCTTTAACAGTGACTGACTCTCAGGCTGATAATGGTGCAGCTGTGACTGGTTGGGTAGTAGCAGTGATATTTATCATCACTACTGTAGCAGCTGTCATTGTGATAGTGATTCTGTTATTAAGGAATTGCAGAGGAAACTACTCCACTGGAACACAGAAAATGTATAATTTTATGTGTTCTGTTTTGTTAGTGTCTTGATATAGTTTTTCTCTTGTTCTTGTACAGAGGTCAAATGAGTGCAGTTGATATTACAGCTAAATCTAATGAGGCCTATGAGCTGATTAAGATCTCAGAGGAAGCAACATACATGTCAGTATAGCTATCAGTGGTTAAATGTATGGAAACATGGGCAGCAATTGCAATTGTTAAGTTGTCTATTCATTGTCTACAGTGAGCCTGAAGCTGCCCATAAGCCCACAACAGCAGCTGCCACCCCTCACTCCTCCTAACCTCCTGCTGGGGACTCCCTGTATGAGCCAGTATAAATGTACAATTGAATGGGTCTCATAATGTTACTAGATGTACTAGATGCAGAATAATTGCCTTTAGTTTGTGTACTATTAAATTATATGCATCAAATTGATGTTGCCCTTTACCCAGAGAAATACCAGGGGACTGGGGAGGGGGGGCTGTAGCCCTCCATGTTTATTGAAAAGACTTCACACCCCAGTTATTGGGTCCATTTAAGTACAATTCCTCTTAAATGATATTTGTCCAAGAAATGATTTCGTAGCATACAAATAACAAATATGTCCTGGGGGGGGGGGGGGAGCATGCACCCAGACCCCCCTAGCCTGAGTAGGTACATGTAGATTGGGCCACCACAAGGTTAGCCCCCCCATTCAAAAGCATCTTCTTATGCCCCAGCTCACTCCTCCTGCTGGGGCCACCTCTCGCTAGATCTATATACGGTATTGATAAACCAAATTGTCTTCAAAAACATGTAGGCTACTTTTAATATAAACTCATACTGCAATACCTGCAGAGTTTTACAGAACACCAAAGAGCATTCAGTCACACACAACAACCAAAATTACTGATATAGGAATCTCATATACTTTGATGACAGCACCACTGTGTGATTGAGGATCTTACAGTACATCTAGCACAGATCTTCTCTGCAAAGGCCAGTACAATGTCTATCACAGTCTAGAGACATTCTTGTTTAAGTGTGCATCAATCAGGTTTGTCAAGCACTCGTGCACTCCAACTTAAATAGTTTGGACAACAGGAGACTGATGCTACCTATAAGCCCACAACAGATGCTGTGACCCCTCACTCCTCCCAACCTCCTGGTGGGGACTCTCTCTATGAGCTGGATATACTTAAATTTTGTTGGTGGATGTATATACTTAAGTAGATATATATAACAAATGAGTTGATAGGTCATGCATGGTATATACAAAGGAAAGGGAAGACACCCTTAATCCCAATAGCTGCAGAGGAATAGGGGTGTCCAATGTTTGGCCAATTTTTGTATGTCATTTTAGCAGTGTATTTTACATACTTCGAGGATCTTAGCGGGTACAGAAACACTTGTAGAGTACATGTATATATGTGTCCCAAAGGGCTTGTAACTGCCACGTTTGGGAGTTCTGAGCAATAGTGAATGAGCATGTTGGCACTATTCTTTCATTGAGAGTCTACCAACTCTCTAATAACCACTCATCATCTATAATAATTATAGCAACACTAGAATGTCAATTATAAATCTACAATGGTGTCCTATCACACTATTACTCTTACGGTGCTTCAGTAGAGTCTCTCATATTCCTCTCTGCTCAGACCTTGTCTGTCTCCTCTCATCTTGCAATGCAATCCATACCAACAGTGTGAGAGAAATCTCCAAAACTTCAACCAGTAGAAAAACTGCACAATGATGTATATGAGAAAAAGAAAAAAAATGACAACATACATGGGTGCTATGCCAATCTCAGTTGTTGAGAGTGATAAAATACCATTGGTAGTAGTGTTACATAGAGCATGGTTAATAGAATTAACAGGGAAGCATCAATAAAGTTATAGTAGTAGTTTTTGTATGGTTGAGCTAGTGCCACACTGACAGCTGCCACAACAATGACATTAGTGGTATAGGCATAGCTGGCTATCTGGTAAGTCACCACAATAGAGGTATACACTACAACTCTGAGGAGCAGGTAGAGTCCAGAGAAGAATCGGAGGTCACGGGTGCCATTGGTACCATCTTTGTAGTGGCCCTGAAAGGTGTCCATGAAGATGTGTAGAAACTGGCATCTGCAGCCAGTGCGGTTGAGGCAGACCTGGAACAGGAGCAGGGGTAGAGGAAGAGCAGCAGCATTGGCAGCAGTGTGAAGGTGAGGAGAAAGAAGAGAGCCAGACAGGCATAGGGCAGGTGGTGACTGCCAAAGAAGGCCATATCTCCCTGGTTGATGAGGTAGAGCTGTTCTAGTCTGTGTCCATTCTGATTGTAGGCATAAGGAGGTCCATAGATACACTGAGAATCTTGACATAGGAGAGGAGAAGAAAAGTAGCAAATGCATCCACTAGTGAGCTTCTGATGTTCCACTGTCTTCGAAACCTGATGAAGAGAGGCACAAAGGGTTTCCAGAGCCACACAATGATCTTAACATTGTGATCATAGAGTGTGACCAGCAGGTAAGAGAGAACAATGAGTAGGAGAGGGTAGACAGCAATGATGTAGTCTAGAGCTATGACTTGGAGGGTATTTGTGTGAGGTTGCAGGTAGAATGGAGTGTACAAGCTCCAAATACCATAAAATGACATGACTTTCTGTACTAGAGATCTCTGGGTAGCAGTGACTCTGCCTAAATGGAGAAGTTTTTCTAATGTCCTCATATTTAGTGGACACATGAATATTTGTATGCAGAGAATGAATCCATTGAGTTTTGGATGTGTAGCACTGATTCTGAATATGATGGCAAAGACAACGAAAGCAGTCACTGGAAGAAGGGAGACTGCCATGTACTTACCCCAGTTGCTAGTGGTACAGTTGACACAGGAGAGGTAGTAGGAGTAGACTGGTGGAGCATAGCCAGACACACAGTTACCACACAACTGACCTTGTCTGCTGTATATATACCACACCTGAACTCAGAAGTTGTATCAACTGGAGTGGGTATGAAATATCCACCTGCTACTCTATGGCTAACTCTACTAACAAGAACCAACATGTAACTGGTTCATTTCATGATTGTAAGTCATGCAGTAACACTTGTGTAGCGATAATTGATAAGGGTCATTTTGACATGTCACAGTATCATGAATTCTTTCTGAGGAACATTTACATCTCCCTGTAGTGTTGACTTGCCATGGAGGACAAGGTTCATTTCCATTTCCATTCAGTGGTTCATTCAGTGGTTATCCAGTTACTGTAGGAGTAGGCAATTCCTCCCTTGTTGGCTGAATTAATGTTGCAGTGAAGAGTGGTTGTTCTGCTAAGTTACCTCTTACAGGATAGACACATTGCAAACTTTAAACCTGCAACTGAGAAACAAAATGTCATGGGAGTATGAACGGGGGGGGGTAGAGGGACCTGTGTCCTCCCAATATTTAGGAGGGGGCACCCATTAATTACCCAGCTACTTATTTTAGTCTACATGTGCCATCCAATAGACAGTAAGAGTTACTGGTCAATAGACAAATTTGTCGAGTTTGGCTCCCCCAATATTCTTAATCTTCCTACTCCTCATAATGTGGGACACGAAATGGAGTGTAATTACTATCAGTTTGCAGGTTTCAATATGCAACTGACATGAACTTCACCGATCAGCTACATGGCTGCAAGAAATGAAACAAAGTTGCCCGTTTGAAGTGGTACTACTATGCTGATGGCTAAAACAACAGTTCTGTGAAGAAATACCCCTCGGTCCACAGAGGGTTTCCATTGTTATTAGGCAGATACATAGGTATTCACATGCTGAGGATGAATTGAGTTTTGTAGATAATAGCAGCATTAATATTGAGTCTAAAATGTGATGATAAAGACAAAGAAAGCAGTGACTGGGAGAATATATATGTATGGTGATTTCACTGATTGAAAAGTGAAAATAATATGTGTTACATTAATTCACTAGAATATCCATACCCCCGCTTCTTCTCTGCATACTCTCCGTATATGTTATGTATTTTGCAATTTGGTATAGGCAGCTCATGTTAGAGCCATATGGGCGGAATGCCGGCCTAAAAAGTGAAACAATACACTTTTAGTTAGCCTGCAGAAGACCTAAAGGTGAAGTTAATGTTTAGGGCACATTTCAATATTGCATTGCAGTGATTGCTGCTCTGTTCAATATCAATGGAATGAAATTCTGCAGGCCTCCAGCTGGGAGCGACACTTCCTCTCTTAGTGAGTAGTCAGTAGTAAAACAAGGATCACAGATATTTGTACAGACCAGGCCTTGCAGGAGACTTGACACAAATGACTCAAACAATGAGGATTATATTTAGAATTTGAAGAAGAGGAAGCTTAAGATGAGATAGCCATAGCATGTTTGCAAAATGTGAAGGCTGCTGGTCCAGATAGGGTATCTGGTGAGAATTTGAAGTTTGGCGTCCTGATTTTAATGCCATCTTACATATACTTCTTAAGTGTATAGACTACACTCAAGTTGCCAATATTACTACCAGTATACAAAGGGAGGGGGAAAACCCTTAATCCCAATAGCTGCAGGGTGTCCAATGGTTGACCATTTCTGTATGACATTGTAGAAGTGTATTTTACATACTTTGAGGGGTACAGAAACACTCGTAGAGTTTGTGTATGTGTCTAAAAGGGCTTGTAACTGCCATGTTCAGAGTTCTGGGCCATTCTATATGTTAAGGTGAATGAGTGTGTTGGTACTATTCCTGTACATAGAGAGTCTACCAACTCTCTCATAACCATTCATCATCTATTATAGCAACAGAATATTAGAAAATCAATTCTAAATCTATAATCTATCACACTACTACACTACTATTGCGGTGCTTCAGTAATGTGATTATAGTCTCTCATATTCCTGTTCAGACCTTGTCTGTCTCCTCTCATCTTGCAATGCAATCTATACCAACAGTGTGAGAGAAATCTCCAAAACCTCAACCAGTAGAAAAACTGCACAATGATGTATATGAGAAAAAGAAGAATAATGACAACATACATGGGTGTTAAGAAAATCTCAGTTGTATGAGGGTGATAAAATACTATTGGTAACAGTGTTGCACAGAGCATGTTTAATAGAATTAACAGGGAAGCATCAATGAAGTTATAGTAGTAGTTTTTGTATGGTTGAGCTAGTGCCACACTGATGGCTGCCACAGCAATGACATTAGTGGTATAGGCATAGCTGGTTATCTGGTAAGTCACCACAGTAGAGGTATACACTACAACTCTGAGGAGCAGGTAGAGTCCAGAGAAGAATCGGAGGTCACGAGTGCCATTGGTACCATCTTTGTAGTGTCCCTGAAAGGTGTCCATGAAGATGTGTAGAGACTGGCATCTGCAGCCAGTGCGGTTGAGGTAGATCTGGAAACAGGAGCTGGGATAGAGGAAGAGCAGCAGCATTGGCAGCAGTGTGAAGGTGAGGAGAAAGAAGAGAGCCAAACAGGCATAGGGCAGGTGGTGACTGCCAAAGAAGGCCACATCTCCCTGGTTGAAGAGGTAGAGCTGTGATATTCTGTGTCCATTCTGATCATAGACTAACACAGGCATAAGAAGGTCCACAGATACACTGAGAATCTTGACATAGGAGAGGAGAAGAAAAGTAGCAAATGCATCCACTAGTGAACTTCTGATGTTCCACTGTCTTCGAAACCTGATGAAGAGAGGCACAAAGGGTTTCCAGAGCCACACAATGATCTTAACATTGCGATCATAGAGTGTGACCAGCAGGTAAGAGAGAACAATGAGTAGGAGAGGGTAGACAGCAATGATGTAGTCTAGAGCTATGACTTGGAGGGTATTTGTGTGAGGTTGGAGGCAAAATGGAGTGTAAACTAGACGAATAAAGTTCAAGTTCCAAATACCAAAAAATGATGCAACTGCCTTTATTATAGGTCTCTGGGTGACAGTGACTTTGTCTGAATGAACCTGTTTTTCTATCATCCTCATGTTAGCTGGACACATGAATATTTGTATGCAGAGAATGAATCCATTGAGTTTTGGATGTGTAGCACTGATTCTGAATATGATGACAAAGATAAAGAAAGCAGTGACTGGAAGAAGAGAGACTGCCATGTACTTGCCCCAGTTGCTAGTGGTACAGTTGACACAGGAGAGGTAGTAGGAGTAGACTGGTGGAGCATGGCCAGACACACAGCTACCACACAACTGACCTTGTCTGTTGTATATACCACACATGAACTCATTGATTTGAGAAGTTGTGTTGACTGGAATGTGTATCCAAAATCCATATCCTGCTATTCTATGGCAATTATACTGACAAGAACCAACATGTAACTGATTCATTTCAGGGCTGTAAGTCATGCAATAACACTCACGTAGAGATACTTGATAAGGGTCATCTTGACATATCACAGTATCATGAATTCTTTCTGAGGAACATTTACATCTCCCTGTAGTGTTGACTTGCAAAGGAGGACAAGGTTCATTTCCATTTCCATTCAGTGGTTCATTCAGTGGTCCTCCAGTTGCTGTAGGAGTGGATAGTTTCTCCCTTGTTGACTGTGCTGCAATGAAGAGCAGCAGACACAGTAGAGTTTTCATATCTATGAGCTCGAGGTATAGCTGTCACGTAATTTGATCGACCAGCTAGCTACACTAGTACTAGCATGAAAAAAATGTAACTGATGAAATCATGTTTTCCATGAGTGTTCAACAACTGTGCTGGAAAAGAGTTTTCAGTACTTATATCATGTTTTTGAAACAAGCTGAGATAACAATGCTGATAGTATTAACAACAGTTCTGTATTGGAATACACCCCAGGTAGTCCTTGAGAGAGACACTATACAGGGACAAAAACAGTGAAACTGGTGAATTTATGACAAAACAGTGAAACTGGTGAATTTATGAAATGTTTGTTATAGTTACCACAATTGATGTGCACTGTATGTTGAAAAAAAAAAACAGATCATTCAGTAGCTGTCGTGTTTTTGAAACAAGCTGAGGTAACAATAACAGTTCTGTATGGGAATATCCCCAAATGTAGTCCTATACTATACAGAGGCAAAAACATGTTTTTTCTGGTGAATATTTTGGGAAATTTATTGTAACTACTAAGTGACATTAGAACCTTTATCTACAAATGTAACATAAAGTACACATTTGCTGAGGTGAAAAACCATGATATTTGTGTAACATCTCACAGTGAACACCTTCATGGCCCTCTGCTTAAACTATATTCCTCCCATTCACTAACAGGTATATATGTTTCCACCTGCATATATGGTGTAATATGTACCACAGGTGCATTGAAGATATTTGTGTATTAGCAACAAAGCTAGGAGCAGAGCAGAAACTGATAATTACTGAGTGTAGGTTTGCTAGAAGAAATATGGAGAAGAGAGAATGACTAGAGAAGTAACTGATGTCTGCTAGAATCAGAGTACAATTTAATTTCTTTTTTTGAATTTTTTCGTTTTTGATCACGGTATATATCTTAACTCCAGTTGGCAACAAGTATTTCACTAGTTTATTTGTGTGATAGATACAAGCCTATCGCCCTTGCCTTCCTTGTCTGCATACTTGTGATTTTGGCCTAATTAGCAAGTAGACAAACACAAAATTGTAGGCAAGGTGTTATCTCAACACCTCATTAGGTCACACCCTTATAGGGTAATAGAGTCTTTGTAACCCCATAACGATTAAGCGTATATCAGAGAGTCGGTAGACTCTCTATGTAGGGATGGCGCCGAAACGCCCATTAGGCCTTAACAAATGAGAACCTACCAACTATTCAAGCTTAACTACAACCTGGAACCTTATTTGCTACTACCACTCCACCTGCGTACGGCGATTGGAAGATTCAGAGTTAGTTGCCACTCATTAGCCATTGAAACAGGAAGATACACCAGACCACCTTTACCTCCAGAGGAAAGAGTATGTCAAACATGTAGAGTTATGGAAGATGAAAAACATTTCCTGTTAAACTGCTCCTCAACACACAGATAGCCAGAATATAAGCACTTTTTAAGTACCTGTGAAAGGGAAATACAAAGCTATAATATGCTCTCCACAGATTTATTATTATTATTATTATTATTATTATTATTATTATTATTATTATTATTATTATTATTATTATTATTATTATTATTATAACGCCTCAGGACTCTCGAACGCGGCAGCTATAAGCTCTTTTAGAAACATAACATGGCCTACGAGTGTTTCTAGACACGACAACACTCTCAAAGGTGGTAAAATACACCACATACGTACGTACGTGAAATTGCTAAAACCTCGATTTCTCCATCTAGATTCTTCTCCAGTAGACAGGTATATTAAATTACCCCGCAGCTGCGCATGCGCAGAGCGGGTTAAGCAATCGGTTCTGTCTGTCTGTCTATCTGTCTGTCTGTCTGTCTGTCTGTCTGTCTGTCTGTCTGTCTGTCTGTCTGTCTATCTGTCTTTCTGTCGTCAAAAAAATATTGAAATCCGTCCTCTGCGCACAGTATACGGCTTTAAAGAACATTGGAATATGAGAAAAACGTATTTACTTCCCTTCCTGGGCGCCGGTTTCGTCCACATGGCTCTTTCTCGGGAGTGCTAGCCGTTCCAAAAATTAGCGATGTTCGCCCCGCCTACCATAATTGCAAATTACGTGCAAATACGGATGGAATGCACGGATGGTCTTTAAAATTACAGAGAGCATGCACGGGGTAGCCGTTCCGCCTACCTAATACGGTCAGTATAACGTGGCGCTTCGCACAAGTATTTACCTTCATTTTTTTTCATGAAAGAGCTTCATATTCCCCTGCAGAGTACCTATGCCCAACGGAATCTTTGTAGAACCTTTCCTGCACGAGTAGAGCTAGGAATACATGGTATTTCCGTATACACGAACGCCAATTCCTTATTATATTTTGCAGCATTCCCCCGAAGAAGGTCACCGATCACCGAAACTACTAGGGAAGTATTATTCTTATTCGACTGGTATTTTGCGCATGGCTACCTCCGAGCCTTTACCTCAGAGACCCACGCGCAAGTCTCGGAGACTGCGAGGACAGGAGCCGCAGCAGGCCACTCAGGAGAAAGTGGTCGGAAGCGCCGTCACGCCCCCCTCCGGGGAGCTCTCCCCTTGCGGGGACCACACCCCTCCCTGCATCGTCTACTCGTGTAACGGCCCCCCTTACATTTGATATCGGGGAGCGCCCTCCGCGGGATCGTGTCAATCCGCGAGGGGACTAGCATGCGCGCGCGACGAGGCGGCTGTTAGCAAAGATGGCCCAAAGGAAACGACTTTCAACCCTGCTTCTCATGACGTTCCTTGGCCTGGGCCTCAAGTTTTTTGTAAGCAAGCAAAGTCGGCACCTATAGTCAATGTTTTCCGGGTCGTTAAGTAACCTTGCGCAAATCTACTCCATCGTTAATAATAGACGATAGTTTCACATGATAGGCGCACGAAGTGATCTCCACAGATCCCGTTGCCGGAGTGCTTCGTTGGCTACCAGTCCATTCTTTTTTCACTGCTAGCATCCACCTCTTCCTTCTTTCACTAGAAGTAGTGTGGATAATAGAAAACTTTTTACCCCCAGTCGCTCTACGTGGCGGTTTCATAAGCACATGCACAGCAGCCAACCACGATACTTGCGCTTTTGCCAACCATGTGAGCGCTATCAACTGTGCAACAAGAATACCCCATTCAAAAATGGTTGTCATGCTGGCTTATCTACTAGCATAGCAAAGCAAGTATACCAATCAAGTCTTGTTCATTGCCAAATCCACTCAGGGAATTTGGTACGGGGGTGCCAAATCGTCTATATTACTCGGGGATGCCGTAAACCGGGGAAGCCAAATCCACTATGACACCGGCGCTATATATCTATACTGTGGAGTACGAGCGCTATAGTCTCGTATTTTTTAACAGCAGGAATGAACAAAACACTTTTCCTCTCTTAGTAAAACAAGGATCACAGATACTTGTGCAGACCAGGCCTTGCAGGAGACTTGACACAAATGACTCAAACAATGAGGATTGTGTAGAATTTGAAGAAGAGGAAGCTTAAGATGAGATAGCCATAGCGTGTTTGAAAGCTGCTGGTCCACATAGGGTTTCTAGTGAGCAGTTGAAGTTTAGTAACCTGATTTTCAATGCCATCTTACATACTTAGAGTGTATATATACCTTCATCATTCAAAGTTGCCTATATACTAGTATACAAAGGGAAGACTCCCTAATCCCAATAGATGCAGAGGTATAGGGGCGTCCAATGTTTGGCCCATTTCCAAATGACATTGTAGCTGTGTATTTTACATACTTCAGGGGTCTTAGTGTACAGAAACACTTGTAGAGTTTGTGTATGTGTCTAAAAGGGCTTGTAAATGCCACGTTTGGGAGTTCTGAGCTATTCTGTACATTAAGGTGAATGGGTGTGTTGGTGCGATTCCTACACAGTCTACCAACTCACTGATAACCACTCATCATCTATATAGCGACACAATATTAGAAAGTCAATTCATAATGGTGTCCTATCTATTACGGTGCTTCAGTAATGTGATATTCTCTCATATTCCTCTCTGCTCAGACCTTGTCTGTCACTTCTCATCTTGCAATGCAGTCCATACCAACAGTGTGAGAGAAATCTCCAAAACCTCAACCAATAGAAAAACTGCACAATGACGATGTATGAGAAAAAGAAAAATATGACAACATAAAAGGGTGTTACGCCAATCTCAGTTGTGTGAGAGTGATAAAATATTGTTGGTAACAGTGTTACATAGAACATGTTTGAATGGGAAGCATCAATAAAGTTATGCTTAACTAATGATCAAGATGTCCTTCTAATTAAATGAATGCAAAACTAACTCACTAACACACCTGTAGTTTACAACAACATAACAATATGTATCAGTAGTGTATAGTTGTGATTATATAGTTTCTAATACTCCTCTATGCATAAACTTTGCCTGCCTCCTCTCATCTTCCAATATAGTGTATACCAACAGTAAGAGATTAGTCTCCATATCTTCAGTGAGTCACAAATAAGAACAATGGTGTATATGAGAAAGAAAACAAATATGGCACCAATAAGGGGGTTTACGCCATTTTCCGTTTCGGGAGTGTGATAAAATACCATTGGTAGCAGTGTTAAATAGAGCATGGTTAACAGACTCAACAGGGAAGCATCAATAACATTGTAGTAGTAGTTTTTGTATGGTTGAGCTAGTGCCACACTGACAGCTGCCACAACAATGACACTACTGGTATAGGCATAGCTGAATATCTGGTAAGTCACCACAGTAGAGGTATACACTACAACTCTGAGGAGGAGGTTGAGTCCAGAGAAGAATCGGAGGTCACGGGTGCCATTAGTACCATCTTTGTAGTGTCCCTGAAAGGTGTCCATGAAGATGTGTAGAGACTGGCATCTGCAGCCAGTGCGGTTGAGGCAGACCTGAAAACAGGAGCAGGGGTAGAGGAAGAGCAGCAGCATTGGCAGCAGTGTGAAGGTGAGGAGAAAGAAGAGAGCCAAACAGGCATATGGCCGGTGGTGACTGCCAAAGAAGGCCACATCTCCCTGGTTGAAGAGGTAGAGCTGTGGTAGTCTGTGTCCATTCTGATCATGGACTAGTACAGGCATAAGAAGGTCCACAGATACACTGAGAATCTTGACATAGGAGAGGAGAAGAAAAGTAGCAAATGCATCCACTAGTGAGCTTCTGATGTTCCACTGTCTTCGAAACCTGATGAAGAGAGGCACAAACGGTTTCCAGAGCCACACAATGATCTTAACATTGCGATCATAGAGTGTGACCAGCAGGTAAGAGAGAACAATGAGTAGGAGAGGGTAGACAGCAATGATGTAGTCTAGAGCTATGACTTGGAGGGTATTTGTGTGAGGTTGGAGGCAGAATGGAGTGTACACTAAACGAATGAAATCCAAGTTCCAAATACCAAAAAATGATGCAAATGCCTGTATTATAGGTCTCTGGGTGGCAGGGACTCTGTCTGAACGAATAGTGTTTTCTAACATCCTCATGTTAGGTGGACACATGAGTATTTGTATGCAGAGAATGAATCCATTGAGCTTTGGATGTGTAGCACTGACTCTGAATATGATGACAAAGACAAAGAAAGCAGTGACTGGAAGAAGGGAGACTGCCATGTACTTGCCCCAGTTGCTAGTGCATGGTACAGTTGACACAGGAGAGGTAGTAGGAGTAGACTGGTGGAGCATAGCCAGACACACAGTTACCACATAACTGACCTTGTCTGTTGTATATACCACAGATGAACTCATTGATTTGAGAAGTTGTGTTGACTAGTATGTGAATGAAAAGTTCATCTGCTATTCTGTGGCAACTATACTGAC
This sequence comes from Theonella swinhoei, assembly GCA_963970385.1. Taxonomy (NCBI): domain Eukaryota; kingdom Metazoa; phylum Porifera; class Demospongiae; order Tetractinellida; family Theonellidae; genus Theonella; species Theonella swinhoei. The sequence continues at coordinate 1,424,654 of OZ019962.1, read as the reverse complement.
AGGAACCAACAAGTAACTGATTCATTTCATGACTGTACGTCATGCAATAACAGTCATGTAGAAATAATTGATAAGGGTCATCTTGACACTTCACAATACAATGAAATGTTTCTGAGGAACATTTACATCTTCCTGTAGTGTTGACTTGCCAAAGAGGACAAGGTTCGTTTCCATTTCTATTTAGTGGTTCAGTCAGTGCTCCTCCAGTTAGTGAAGAAGAGGATAGTTCCTCCCTTGTTGTCAATGACTGTGCTACAATGACGAGCAGCAGACACGGTAGAGTTTTCATATTTATGCCACAAGTATGACTGTCACGTATTTTGATCAACCACCTACCTACACTAAGTACTAGTATCAAAAAACATGCAAACTGATGAGATTATGTTTTCCATGTGTGTTTAAAAACGTGTATTTGATGTGCACTGTATATGCTGAAAAAAAACAGATTTATTCAGTAGCTATCGTCTTTTGAAACAAACTGATGTAACAGTACTGATAGTATTAGCAACAGTTCTGTATAGGAATATCCCCAAATGTAGTCCTACTATAGGAGTGGAAAAATGTTTTTCTGGTGAATATTTTGGGAAATTTATTGTATAAGTGCACGAAGGTCAGGCTGGATTTAGAGTTAACGGGAGTTATATGGATAATATTTACTCTTTGAATGAGATTGTGCAAGGCAGGTTAAGAGGGAGGATGAACAAGCTTTCTTTTTAGATGTACGTAAAGCCTATGATACTGTATGGCGTGATGGTTTGTGGGTAGCGCTATGGGATATGGAGGATGTGGCGTGCAATTAAGAATATGTACAAAGCATCTCGAAATGCCATATTGTTAAGTCGGGTATATTTAGGGTGGAGCAAGGTGTTGCACAGGGCTGTAGCTTATCCCCGATTCTATTTTCCGTGTTTATAAACGACTTATTAAAGGATGTAGAAGAGGCTGGGCTTGGAATAGAGATCAGTAGTGGTAAGAGGATTAATTGGAGGGGTGCTGTTTGCTGATGATTTTGTGGGTGTTAGTGAGTCAAGGGAGAGCCTACAGAAGCTTATTGATGTTGTGTATGGGTAATGTAACAGGTGGAGACTAAAGGCTAATGTTGCAGTGATGGTATTTTCTAAGGTAGAGGGTAGATGGAAGTGGGGAATTCCTTCACTAAGCGGAGTAAATTATTGAAATCATATTCCCAGAACTCACTTCCTAATACATATGCAGTTTTCTCTATACTATTAAGCTTGTCAAAATCTACATACCTGTCTCCTAAAAGCTCCCGAAGCTTCTCCATAAAGATGCCTCTAATATTACTATAGGCTGAACACTCCCACAACACCTCTAACTGCTCCATTACAAGTTTAGACGAACAACTCATGCTCCAGCAATTACTGAGTGTAGATTTGCTAGTAAGATATGTGAAGAGGAGAGAACCTGGGGACATGACACTTCCTTCTGGATCCACCTGTATGATACCACACTCCAGTTGTACCTATGCCTCTGGTTTCCAGTCTTCATATATAGCAGGCACGACAGTTACAAATGGCTTATAATAGCATCACTCTCAGGTAAGTACTCATGGCTACATATAGTGAGAAGAGCATCAAATGATACAGAAAGTTAAATATACATCACAAGCATAATCACTAACATAATAGCAGTTTCACTTTCTTCTGAGGAGCGCAGTGTAAATGTGCCACACAAAGGCAATGACATTCATGAACAGTACACGATACTGCATGTGGAGGAGAATGAACATGAGGATTACTACAGCTCAAAAAGAACATGCAGGGCATCTTTCCAGTATTTTCTTAGTTGACTAGGATGGATAGTGCATGTTGAGAAGTGCAATTTATCTGCCTTAATGGTGTGTATTGGCTAATAAAGGCATATCATTGCATAAGGTGGTGATCCTGACCTACCCCTCCTTCACATTATCATGCATGAAGGTTGGTAAGTGAGAGACAAGACTTATTGACAACATTAACCATAAATAGGTGTTGACAATTGTCTCAAGTTTGAATAGCAAAGAATGTGAAGGACTAGTAATGGGTATTGACAGGTATAGAGTACACATTAACACTAAAGGACCACTATAGGCTCAATCTAAGTGCAGAATACACAATTCTATAGAAACAGGCTCTAGTCTGTGGGTGGACCTTACCACTTAATGGGTCAGTATTCATCACCTATACAGTATGTCTGAGTACAGTTGAGTGCCACTTTTATCAAAGCTCTTTGCCACTGTACTACTATAACCCAAAGTGAGCATTGGCAAAGTGTCTTAGTAGATCACATTAGAACTGCCAACATTATCACTGGAAGCTATGTACCTTGAGTGGTACATAGCTCATATTGATGTACTGAGCAGGACCCCAAACCATCCAGTTCCAAAAGAGGGCTCTCCCCAGTACTTTCCGTACTCTGACCCATGCCTCAGATGGACTCTTCCCCTGCATACATAGAGTAATGTGTACACTACAGATCTGCTGTTTAATATTTATGTGCAAAGCCTACAAAGATCCCTTAGCTTCATTACAAGGTATTGACTCCTTTTACATACACAACTGCAAAGAGTGCCTATAGGTACTGGATAAGAAACTAGAAACCAATTGAAGTTCTTAAATAGAACGGCACTTTGGTTCATGTTGTCTAATAGTTAATTTTCAATATGCTGTAAAATACATGACTTGACCTACTTCAAGTATGGCAACAGTAAAGAAGAAGACCAGGAGGTATGGCGGGGTGAAGATGAGACGATCTAGCACCACCTTCCTGAGGACTGAGACATTAGAGTTGCGGGGAGACAAAGCTTCCAATACATGGTGTAGGAAATGCATGCCTGGTCCTGTCACTACCATCCTAAACATGAGCAGAGCGTACAAGTGGAATGCATGGATGGGTGGTCCCATCTGGTACAGATATATAGGGTCCTCACTAGTGAGATGTTCTGGGACTACAAATTATTAGATAAGGAAAAATGATGGACCTCACCCAAAGAGTGTAACTGATGCAACATTCTTCCAGCGGAAATTTCTACGGGATGATGGTCTTCTGCACACCAGACACTGCAATGTCATATCTCCTATGCCAGCCAGTAATCCTCTGAAAGTAGAGGCTTGGTAAGTGTATTCCCCTTGAATTGAAATGTGTCAGACTAAAGCTCTGTGTTGCACAATTTCCAGGTCAGCCTTTTTGCCTTGCAATATGCATACATTGCTCTGACTGGAAAATTGATCACCAATAGTTTCACATAGGCAGAGTAAAGTAGATGCGAGAGGCTTAGTTGGGTTGGCTAGACTATAGCAACCTACATACTGCAATGCTTACATACGCAGTAACTGATTTGGTGAGAATAGGATGTTCCTGCAGATATTTGGTGTAGAGATGAACTGCATACTTCAGTCTCCGCCGTAGTGAATGTGCATTTTCCATGATGATACGATTTCTAAATAGTGACCGCCGCTCGTGTACAATTCCGTTCCGATTCCGGACAGTGACCCGCGCACGCGCGCAGTGCATGCCACGTGCCAGCCATACCATATATGGCATAATATGGTTACTAAGCAACCTCCAATCAATTATTTCATGCCACGGGAATATACGGAAGTTTGGATACTCATAACACTGGTGCCACGCCCTCCTTTTGACAAAGTACGCCATTTTCTTGCAGAGCTCAAGCGCTCTTCAGTTAGTTTCGCCTTTCTCAGTGTAACGTATCAGATCAATCATGCCTATTGGAAAGATCAACCAAACAGCAGGCAAGGGTGCCGACTACTCAGCAGGCTCTGTCAACATCGAGCACAACACCGTTCAAAGTGAGCTCTTCCGCCCCTAATTCTAGTGTGTTCTCGCGCTGTATGTGGCGCGATGTACTTGTATGTGTTGGTGTGTACTCTAGCAAGTGGTACAGCAATACATATCTCCGTGTGCAGGTGGAGGCAAGGCAGTGACTGGGTACCAGAAGACCTCCTCAGAACACTCTTACGGTGCAGGAGCACTGAATATCTCCGCCAGCACAGATGTCCCCAAGGTGAAGGAGAATCTGGGCTACGCGAAGTCGGACGCAGCTGGACAATCCTCGTATGGAGCTGGGGCAATGGGCATTGAAACAGCTACCAATGCGCCCAAAATCAAGCACGAAGGCTTGGGCCGGGTAGACAAGAAGGAGGAAGTAGTGTACGCCAAGCAGCAGTAACCTCGTTCCAACCCTCTTTAAACTGTACATACAACTTCTAGGTTTAGTTCACACATTGGTTTGCCGTTACAGTTGCTGTTAGTATTCCTGAAACTGAATGTAAAGTGACGTTGCAACTGTTGTGTATTGTTCTGCTGCATTTTTATGACTTTTGTACAACAGTGTGTAAAAGGTATTTTTGTCTCTTGCTATCGTACTGACATGTACACGTAGGTCATTATACATCCATAAACAAGTGCTACAGAGAATTCAAAGTGCAAAAGGGAGGGGTGGAGCAGTAAAGACTTTCATTGTCATGAATACAGAAGGTGCATTGTATAGTGTTGACAAGAATGTGTGCAGAATTTTGGAATGTCTGCATGTGGCAAGTTAGCCAGTGGTGTCCAAGGGAAAATTAGTCCACACTTCCAGCCGAGTCACTGTGCTCACTGCAGTATGTGGAAGAAGCCAAACAAATATCAATCATTAGTGGATACTAATAAATTGAATTTACCTCTGTGAAGGCGATTGCTTGTGGTGGTATTTGTGAAGCTTCTTGCGGTAGGGGGAGCGAGAACGACTGGGTCTGGATGTTCGGCCATAGTCTCGTGTTCGCAGTGGTTTGTGTTCACGTGTAGGTGAACATGAGTAACGCCGACCACGTCTGTCACTTAGTCTCTCTCTTGATCTCTGTCTCGGTGAACCAGGTGGCGACCTTTGGTGTCTGCGGGCTGCTGATCTGTACTGCGGAGGACTATTTGAGGGTGATCGTCTCGAATGCTGCTTTCTCTGAACAGGGGATGGTGACCTCTTTCTGGTGTGTCGACTACGTGGGGGACTGGCTGAAGGTGACCTCCTTCTGGTACGTGGGGGACTGGCTGAAGGTGACCTCTTTCTGGTGTGTCGACTACGTGGGGGACTGGCTGAAGGTGACCTCCTTCTGGTACGTGGGGGACTGGCTGAAGGTGACCTCTTTCTGGTGTGTCGACTACGTGGGGGACTGGCTGAAGGTGACCTCCTTCTGGTACGTGGGGAACTGGCTGAAGGTGACCTCCTTCTGGTACGTGGGGGACTGGCTGAAGGCGACCTCCTTCTGGTACGTGGGGGACTGGCTGAAGGTGACCTCCTTCTGGTACGTGGGGGACTGGCTGAAGGCGACCTCCTGGTGTGTCGACTACGTGGGGGACTAGCTGAAGGCGATTTTCTTGAACGCTGCTTCTTTTCCGGTGAGAGAACAGGAGGTGGTGACCCTTTTTTGTCACTCAATTTTCTCTCCCTGGGGGAAGAAGCTTCTCTGGGATGTTGATTTGGGGGGCTTGGTGAGCGAGAGTGTTTCTTTGGAACTGAAGTGCCCTTGAATGGTCGCTGGCTTGGGGGGGAAGGTGAACTGGAACGACGCTTCTTCCTGGTTGGGCTGGGGGTAGTTGTCACCTTGCTCTCACTCTTCAGAGGTTTGTCATATCGATGTCTCCTTTCCTGTTTGCCATGTGGCCTTGGAGAGGGTGAATCTCGTTTTGGACTTGGGGAATGCTTTTTCCTTTCACGTCGTTTTGGAGAACTTGTGGAGGATGTTTGTCTATTCCTCTCCTGAGTTGAATCACGATGTAACCTTTTCTTGTTTCCATCGTTCTTCTTTGCCTGTTTCTTTCTGTGTTTAGTGCCTGGCGAGTGTTCAATGGAGTCATCTGAGGAGTTTGCAGACTCACTACGACTTCTCTTAGGTGGATCAGGACTTGTAGATTCCTCTCGCCTGCAAGATATGTGTATATGAGTGAATACACACAAAGCAGTACATGATGTGAACCTAGCACCAACATGTACATATAAGTACATATAGAGAGCAAAGGCTGTTGATCAATGGACACAAAACATAAATAGAGTGTAGCTCAATGCAAACAATTAGCAGCTGGATTTACATGCTCTACAAGATTCCTGAGCAGGACCCTGCATGCCACACACACACACCTTTTCCTCCTTTCCTTCCTGTCTCTAGCTCTGCTGTCAGAACTATTCCTCCTGTGCTTAGCGGCCCTTGCAACCTTTTCCTGATTCCTCTTGCTTTCCTCATCAGAGTTTTGGTGCTCTTTTCTGCCTCGACTTCTATCCTCTTCCTTATCCTTCGGTTCACGGTGGTGCTGCTTCTTGTCACTTCTGTGTCGCTTACGATCAGGACTCTTGGACACTCTGTATGTGTGTGTGTGTACATGCACATTGTGTGTAACATGATGTGTGCACAACTATCACAAATGAGTGAACTACAAAGTGAATCATTGGATTATGTTCCACTCCTACGGTATCAGCATCCACGGCATGCACATGTACACATGGACACATATGTGTAGGTTGAAAGCATAACTAGCTGGGATCAGCTGTCCAACGCATGCTTTATGGTCAGAATACACTGCTCACACATGCAGACATCCCCAAATACATTGCATCACCATTCTCATGCCTGTGTGGAGTATATATACAATACAAATATATATACAATACATCAAAAACAAACATATCCAAGCATATCCACCCCAGCCCTATATGTACATGTACATTTGGTGTGACTGATGTATGACACTGGGCAGGAATACATCCTGCACTGAGTGACTAATACTATGGGGGGGGGGGGAGTAAACATGTCCAAGCATATCCACCCCAGCCCTATATGTACATGTACATTTGGTGTGACTGATGTATGACACTGGGCAGGAATACATCCTGCACTGAGTGACTAATACTATGGGGGGGGGGAGTAAACTACAATGTTGTACAGCATATTTTAGCACCTTTGCAACAGAAGCTTGTTGACCTCACACTGTTTCTAAGTGTCATTAGTACATAGATGGCTTCAATGTGTGTGCATAGTCTGTGTTAGATAGCCATCTATGTACTAATGACACTTAGAAACTGTGTGTGGTTTACAGGCCCCTGTTGCAAAGGTGCTGAAATATGTTGTATTGCAAAGCATCCTGTATTGCCTAAGCTAACACTGAGACACACAGACATGTACATGAAGCTCTGCATGGCCTTCTAATTAGGTTTTTCATATGTAGACATACCAATTAATGAACACAGTACAATGTGTCTTACAAATGCCCTACCCCTACAACTGCTTCTCAATAAGCTAAGGAAGCCATCAGATGCTTCTCAATTAGCCTATATACACTCTCTTCACGCAGTAGGCCACACAGTGGTCTACTACCAGCCATACCATTATAATCTTGCACTTGTCTGAAAACCTTGTGTTCTACATCTATCCTAGCAAAAGAAAAGTGTGAAATCTGGTGTGTTCTTTACACAGGGCTTGTGAACATGATGCTTTTTGTGACCATGCTATTAGATTCAAAGAGTGTAGATTCACAATATAGTACATGGAAAAAGGTGTGCACAGAGCAAACCAGGCAAATGGCAGACACATATACACTTAACACTAAATTTGTTATCAGGTTGAGATTCCTTGGTTGTTTTGCTTTGGTTTGCATTTGCAATGTGCTGAGCTGCCTTGGCTTAGTTGGTAAAAGCAAAATGCCAGTGTTATAGGTTCACAAGGAGCCAATTTCTCTTTAAAAAGGACTGCTTTGTGTTGTGTTGTGTTGAGATGCTTGGTCACTATCCTTGTAGCAGTACCTTTGATGTAGTCATAGATAGCTATCCTAAACTACTTGTACAGGTAGATGCACATGTACATGTATATATCCACATTTCCTTCAATGGACACCTTGTAGTATTAACCACCTAATGTCCAAAAGTAAAAGCCTGCTCCCCCACAATGCCACTAGTACACATGTAGTGTTGACTACTTTGCTTCCTTTATGAGAAGTTTAGTACCTCACCACAAGAGAAAACACTTCTATCAGAGATGGATGGCTACTAATACTATAGAGTAAGTGGGGAAGGTCACTTATCCCTCCATCTAACTGCATGAGGCTGAAGGTTGTACATATACATGTGTCGAGGCCTTTAACATGTGCTGCAGGCTTCAATAGAGTACATGTAGATGTATCACAGTAAGTAAAGATTTAGTAGCAAAAAGGTATTGTCGCAGGTTTGGTGACCAGCAAATTTCAGTTTTTGACATATTATGACTTCCACCTATGACAAACAGACATATATAAAGGAAGACACATGTCCACCTTACTCAGCCAACTAACTATCCAGAGTGGACTCCAGAGACACTCCGACATTCCATGGCATAGTGACTCTGGGCTGTAGTGTGCAGGGATTACTACTCTCTACCCCCTGTCAGGGTTACTCTGATGTTTGCTGAGTTGTAATCTACAAGGAATATGCTTAGTATTCCAAATAGAGGGTATGGATCTCCAAATAAACACCTGACAAAACACAGCACCACGGACATCTCCTCATCATGATTCACTCACATTCTTCCATGTATATATATACCTCAGTGAATATTAGGCATGGCTCACACACAATATGGTAACGAGATGTTTCACATGTAGTAAGTGAAACCAGTTCTTACATGCACACAGACCCACCCACCCACCCACACCATGTGTGTATATATATGCACATCCCTACATGTACCTCCTCTTCCTCTTCTTTTTCCTCCTCCTCTCCTCTTCACTACTACTACTGCTACTGCTGCTGCTGTCTGCACTGTCTGACTCCTCTGCTACCTCTGCTATAGCCTGCTTCACCTCCTCTCGCATCCTCTTCTTCTGCCTAATGAGTACATACACGAAGAAAAAGATGTGCTACTGTACATTGTATATGTATTACGTAGTCAGATTACTGAATTAGCAAATAGCATGTTGCCATTAAGTACATTGTTGCTGCATGCATTTTAGCTGCTCAATATTCCAAGGACAAGGATACGCTCCAATGAGAGGAGGATGTACACCTGTGTACATTGTACATGTATGTCAATGTACGCTCACTCAGCTTTCTCTTCCCTCTCAGCCTTCTCCTGAGCAGCACGCAGAGCCTGTGCTTCACGATTGAACGCACTGCCCTCGACATAGTCTTCACCAATACCAAATGCATTCTTTAACTGCTTCTTCTTGGCCTCACTGGCTTCAGCCAGCATATGAGTGTCACTGGAAGACGGATCTATTGTGCGGGACTTCTGAGAGAGAGAGGCACGCAGAGCACTCACTTGGTCTGCTATCTCCTGTTCACTGTACCTGCACATGTGAAGGCATTCAGCAGTACATTAACTTTTGGAGTGAGAGACTCTAAAGCACTACACAACTCAACTCATCCAAAACGGTCATTTTCCGTCTTGGGGGATGAATGCCTACTAACAGTATATATGCTGAGGTGTGCAGAGTGGAAAGCACTCCCCATAGGGTACATGTGCCCTCGAGAGTCTTGTATCACATGTTAGTCTCATCCCCAGGCTCTCTCTGTGTGCACATGCAATTATTGTGAGTCATGACCTTTGAACCCCTTTAAGAATAGGTGGAGCTTTGGGTTCAAAGGTCACAGGTCACATGGAATGAGACTATAAACATCACATCATGACCTAACTACAGTAGACCATTTCATTTGATGTGGTTGCCAGATAACTAGACGATAACTCATCAGAGATACATGTACTTATAAGGTAAGGCACATAACAACTACACAACAGAAAACACAACACAACTCACCTGAAACAGTCACTTTTCAATGAAAAATTGGCTGCCTCAGATGGGTTTGAACCAACGACACTTAGCTTTCAGGTGTTGCTCTTACCAACTACACAATGTACATATAAACTACAACTGAAGGGGGTCAGCTGACTGGACTGAATCACACGTGTATACAAATCAAAGCAAGCAAAGCATCTCAACTGGTGAACTTACATAACAATGACACTACACGTATCTGGAAGAACAGCATGTACATTGTACATGTACATGTACATACCAGTGTAACGTACATACATGTTTTAGGCACACAGGTATACACATGACTTTAATCATCCATGAGATGCTTAGAAAGACAAGGCAAAGCAAAAACAAATTAGCTGCCTCATGTGGGATGTACATGTACACACAGTATGTGTATAGTGGGGTGACTATTGTTAGAGTGCACCCACCCTTGCTCCTCCATATCCTCCTGCATTTGGAAACACTCCAACTCTATCCTCCTCTTCCACTCATGTTCCAGAATCTCCTTATTGGGTTTTCTCTGCATTGCCTTGTCCAGTCGAGCAATGTCTGCATCTGTCTTGTAGTCAACCCTCTCCTGACGTGAGCGAACGGCGGCAAAGTTGCGCTGAACAAAGCCATTAGTGCCCGACCCACGTGGGGTAGTCAGTCCTATACCATTGTACATGTCACTTGGCAGCCTCTCACTGACACCTCCAACTGCAGTCAATACACAGGGAGTACTTGTATGTCTGTAACCCTCCAGAAAATAGACATTGGGACCATAGAGGTGGATTCCAAACAGGAGGGAGGTTCTAAACACAGATGACTACTCAAACACATGAAGGCCATCAGTTAGGAGCATACTCTTGCGTAGTTAATACTGTAAACTTCTTGTGTGATAACCCATGTGTTTGGAACTCCCAGCCCATAAAATGCACACTTGAGTAGTGAGGAGTGAGGTAGATACTTAAGAAGAAGTGACTTGTTTACAGGGTGTGGTAGTAGAGGGTACTAACAATACGAATAGGCCCGCCTACATGTACGTCAAGTTTGCGTGTCTTTACTGGGCGTTATTTAGAATTAGAAACCAAGTGCACAAATCATAAGATATTTTTCTCGTTATACTTACACGATTTTGCTCTAATCCAAGAAGTTCAATACAAAGTTCTAGTCCAGAAAACTATACCGTCGTCTGGCATCTGTCCACAAGAAAAAATAGCCAATTAACCTTCTGAACCTTGAACGAACTCTGACCTCTGGATGCCTGCAGCAGCAGCAATCTGTAGCGTCTTTTCAACATTTTTCTTGGCTGTGTCTCTCAACCCTCGAGTCCCTCTTCAGTGCCCCGCTGACCATTCTCCCACTATGATCAGTGTACAGCACAACACTGCAGACGGCTCCCTCTCCCTGCGCTCCTCTACTCCCCGTCCTATCCTCCGTGACGGAGAGCTGCTGGTCAAGGTATATATACTGCTAGCTGTATGCCTAGGCCTTCCTGGTACGAGACTGTTAATATTTGCATGCTTTGTTGTTTGTGCAGGTAAAAGCAGCTGGAGTGAACCGGCTGGACCTGCTGCAGGCAGTGGGAAGATATCCACCTCCTCCTGGAGACTCAGAAATACTTGGAGTGGAGGGTAAAACCCTGTTGATGTAATAATTTGCAGTAATGATATTCAGTGCAGCTCAGATGCAATAGCTGGCACTCTCCCATTGTCCACAATTACAAATATGGCTACAAAAGGCATATGACATACCATCAGCTCCCAGATCTTCTTGCTGTAGGTTTATATACACATGCATGTGGCAGGGAACTGCTGTGAGAAGAATCATGTGAGGTATACCCTGGGTAGATGCATGGCCATGGAGGGGTAGTCAGATCCATATCACGTCCACTTCATATTGGCACCAAGCTTGAACAATACCTTCCAACATCAGCTTCAGAAACTGGAAGAGAGTAGCTTACATTTTAAAGATCTCTTCAATGAGTCTGTGTCCACCATGTACTACTTGTACATATGCAAACATACACTATGACTACAGATCAAAATGTTATGGGATATAGATCTGACCACTCCACAGGTCCATCTCAGGCCTTATTCAATGTCCCTCACCATGTACATGTCGCATACAGTGGGAAGGCCTGGGGACCGAGGCTAACTATAGGAATGAGGCTAGCTGTCTGATATGTGTGCATGTGTTATTGACTGCAGTGTCTGCTCAATTTAGTATCAGGTGTTGTAGAGGAACTGAGTGATGCAGTGGCCAGACAGACAGGCCTAGAGAAAGGCAATTCAGTCATGGCACTGGTGGGAGGTGGCGGATATGCTGGTCAGATACAGTATTATCAGTCTTTGGTCGAGATTGTGAGCTTAGTGATTATATGTATTCCAGAGTACTGTGCTGTGCCATATCAGACTGTGGTGAAGATCCCTAGTGGACTCACATACACAGATGCTGCTGGATTAAGTTAGTTTAGCTGTTATACCTGTAACAATGCAGTGTGCCCAACCAACACATACATAAATATACGTGAACTATTCAGACCAAGAGACTCACAGTACAATACAATACAACTCACCTAAGATGAAAGGACTCAAACCTATTAGAAGGACAAAGGGACTCAGACCCATGACATTCTGCAGGATGCATGTCATGTGTTAGGCAAACTGCATTCTAATTTTCCCAGTGGAGGTTTATCTGACTGCCTATCAAGCTCTGACTTGGAACAGTCACCTAAGAGATGGTGAAACCATCCTAATCCATGCTGTGAGTTAGACGAAATGTATATGCTTGCGACGCTCCTTGTGCCATATTAGGGTCTGTACATGTGTAACTTAACTCCTTGTACCCAGGCTGCGTGGGGTGGAGGGGAAAAGTGCTTCCCCCTCCCTCATATTCAGCCTGGGTACGAGGCTAATATGTAACTTAAACTCTACTACATCCTGTCACTGTTGCAGGACTGATGTGTATGGAATTAATACATATTGCATTTTGTCCATGGACAATACTCTGTTAGCTAGGCAGCTAAATTGTCAACCTGTGTTGTGTGCATCTCCTTAGGGAGCCAGTGGGGTGGGTCTGGCTGCTATTCAGCTATGCAGAACTCTCTTCAAGAACATCACCGTCATCACCACAGCAGGTCAGTACTCTGTCCTGAATGTGAGGACTGAAACACTAGACTAGTTTGTCATGCAGGATCTGAGGAGAAGGTGAAAGTGTGTAAGGAATCTGGAGCTAATCTCTCCATCAATTACAAGGAGCAAAACTTTGCTGATGAAGTGCTCACCTTCACCGCAAACAAAGGCATGTAGCTCTAGATAAAGTGCAACTACATATGTATAACTGCTTACAAAATCCACGTGTCCTTTACATGTACACAGGAGCAGATGTAATTTTAGACTTTGTTGGAGCCAGCTACTGGGAGAATCACACCCAATGTGTGGCAGTTGATGGACGCATTGTTCTTCTTGGCCTTGTATGTTCGATTGTTACCTGCAACTCCCTTACATCTGTAGATTACATGCACTTGAATAGAGTAGAAAACCTTTAATGGCCCCTCTGAGATATGTAGACAATAAGCAATACATGTGACATAGGGACACGTCATCTGTTATTACCCTCAGCACGCATCCACAGCGAGGGTACTGTAGTTGGGTTTGTCTGTCTGTCTGTTTGTTTGTCCATGCATTCGCTTGTAGTAAGTTTTTTCGTTCTACAAACGACACAGCCTACCTACAATAAAGGGGTGAAATTTTGTGTGATTTTCTCTGAAACTGCTCCGTTGCAGAGCCAGAGTCCTTCTAGCATTGTACGGCACTATGCGAGTTGGGCATTTCCCCCTATACTGATATAAGCGCATGCACATTCTGCGATGAATGTTCCCGAGGGTTTTGCACTTCAGTGCGTTCATTTGTTTGTGTTTCACTGTAGCACCATTGCATGTGAAAGTGTCATTCTATTGTAGATATGGTCAGTTCCATGCCTCTTCCAAATACACAAAAGCAGGGCTGAAACATCACGTGCCATGTACATACATGTGTACAGGTATATAGGATTATATTATAGGGTGGACATGGGGTACCATTGATGAACTATAAGTATGTAACCAGCACATGTACATGTACATGTGCTGGACAAACATGTACATGAATGCACGGACAAACAAACAAACAGACAGACAAACCCAACTACAGTACCCTCACTGTGGATGTGTGCTGAGGGTAATAACAGATGAGCTGCCTCGGTAGCTCAGTTGGTAGAGCATCTGCCTAGTACGCAGTATGTCGCGGGTTCGAGTCCTGCCTAAGGCAGTTTTTTTCTTTGAAAATAACTGTCTTGGGTGAGTTGTGTTGTATTGCATTGCCTTGTGAGTCTCATAGTTTGATTACTTCATGTGTGGCTCAGCTGTCCTGATCAATCCAAATTGCAGCCAAGGACTATAGCTATAATACAGCTAGATGTATATATACATGGCTCGGATACACTGACCATAGTCCTGGGCTAGGTCACATGCATACTAGCTTCATTTCAGGCCTTTTGAAGACAGGGAACAAGGCTACGTGTGTGCATGTGCCAGTTGCATACTTGTGACTAATCAGTGACCCAGGTCTATGGCATGTGATATTCAGTCCAGACCTTCCCTACTTTTGTGCATTTCTGGGGGAGTCCAAAGCGACATGAAAAAGAAAAACACAGTACATAATATGTAGTACAGTATTTGTACTTTGTGCACAGCTGGGAGGAGCTGTGACGGAGAAGCCACTGAATATGGGAATTCTACTTAAGAAACGGGTCAGCATTATCTGCTCTACTCTCAGATCTAGATCGCTGGAATACAAGCACAGGCTAATTCAGGAGGTGAGTGTAGTGGGTCTCTATGCCTATCCAGCAACTGCCCAAGACGTACATGTATACATATATACATACATGTATATTTCATGTGCACACATGACCTTAATTGGGGTGCATGAGATGCATGGTTGAATGCACCCCCATTTAAGGTAATGTAACTATTTTGTTGGATGTTGCCCAGCAACTTGACTGTCCAAGTCTCACTCAGCCACACCCATCCCTTAGCCTGCAATAAGGTTCCAAAAAATCTCAGTTGCTAGGCAAGAGGTCTTCATTCAGTAGTTCCATAGGCCTTAGTTAGACAATATGATAATTGGCGAGCATAGCAAGCCCTCCTAGTGAACTCAACTGGCGATTTTTCTATATATGATTATGTGATCAACTGGCATTGTACATACTGTAATGTTATACATGCTTCTAATTTTGTGTGCGCACTCCCACTCGCCAACAATGCTTTGCATTCAACTAGTTATGCAATAGATGACTCTCTATTCTGTGTACATGTACTGCAGTTTACAGGTCGTTGTCTCCCTCTGTTTGGTGGTGATGGGTCTCTGAGGGTGCCAGTACATCAGGTGTACCCTCTGGACCAGGCCAATGAGGCACACAACACTATGAGAACCAATAGGAACATTGGGAAACTGATTATAGAAATTCCTTGATAATTATATTTAATTTTGCCTCTCTAGCCATTGAACTGGAAATGTCTATTTTTTCAATTAAATTCTAACCACAAGAAGACGTCAACTATAGTACAATAATAAGATGTTAATATCCATTTCATAGAAACAAACGTTTTGATTTTTTAGTCTTCGTCGTCATGCTTGTAGAAAGATGATGACCATGTAAAAAAATGCAGCTACGGATCAGTAACACTATAGCTATGGATATATGACTTAACTAATGCCATACATAAAAAGGCATATGGTGCATGCAATAAGGCAACATTAAGTAACTTTCAACTTATTTTTTAGTTCCTCTGCCAGTCTAGTTTCATTCACTGCTGGTGCTTTCAGGGCATGGATTACTGTGGACCACTTGTAGGGAGCTGTCACTTGCTTCTTCCACAGTGTGAACACAGAGCAGAATTGATCGTGAGTGGAAAAAACTGACACTGCAATTCCGTCTAGATGATCTGGGTTGAGATGGAGTTGGATGCCAACCTCTCTCCACTTGCTAGGAATGCGAGCTGCCACCTCATTCATGAGTTCTACAAGCTCTGGTTCATCTTCCACTTTATTTCTCTGCGGGCCTATGGGAATTGTATAAAAAGAAATACCCCTATTTTCATTTATATGTATTTAGTTTGTAATTATATATAGCAAGAAAGAGCTCCTTTTTGTTAGCTAGTGCCTATAGCTAACTGTTAACAAGATTTATCTACACAAATAAATGAGGATGAAAGTTAAAATGTGTATACATAATAATAGCAGCAAATGAGTATGAATGTATATGGCTATATATATTGAAACTATATTTATGTAACAGTAAATTCCACTTGAGCAAATCCACATTTTTCCATTTGAGATGTATTTTGTAGGATATGAATGTCCCTCAGGAGAAGCTCCTTTTGAATGGCACTGCTACTATGGAGAGTCAGAATGTCCTGCTGATTAGAGAAAGCCATTACTTGTACTACCTCCTTCCCAGTTGGTCCCTGAATCCCAAACCCATAGTTCCTCCCAGGGAAGTGATATGTCTGGTTAGCATGGAAGAAGTTGTCTGTCTCATACTTATTTGGAAGCAGCATTGTAGTACCACCAGAGGTACCGATGTTGAGAACGTATAGATAGGAGGAAGAGTCTACTGTGATTTCTAATCGTAGTTTAGTGCTGATGGGTACAGATGTAGAGTGAATACGAGGTGTGATTGTGATGTCTCTTAGCAGAGGGAACTCCCCCTTAATTAATTGGTTGGTTGCAGCATTATAAACCTTGCATGTAATGTGAATCTCTTGGTTGGAATCATTTGTGGTCATTGCTTTTAATAAGCTACACAGCTCTTCAGTGGTGGACTGTTGGTCTGCAGAAAGTACATAATTGAAGGAACATAATGGGTGATTACAGTGATTAAAAATTTAACAGTACAAAAATTAATATTGGTGATAATGATTGTCAGTCATATGCATGTGTCCAAGCTACAGAGTCTGGTAGAGCTATGTATTGCCATCTACCTAGCATAGGTTTCACAAAAAGGAGCTCTTTCTTGAAAATTAATGTACATCTGCATTTGTGATGCATACACTATTGTTGTATGAGATATGAATGTTTTCTGCCAGAGAAGACAGATGGCAAACTTCCACCTTGCTACTATATAGTATTAGAAGATGTACACATATACATTGAATTTTGTTCTATAGTGGGCCATGCAGGCCAATTAGTCTACCTCAAATATATAGGTATTCCAATGTGTAAAGGCACTTTCAAATTTGTATGTGTCAGTTTTGTCCATGTGGGCTCATATATTTCACTTCAATACTCTAGTTACAGGTTGTGAGACCTATTTGAAAAATACCATTACTACACTGTGTTCAGATGCAGTGGTAAATTGCTCTTTTATTGTGAAACATGCACCTGAAGTAATGCTACAGAGAATTTTAAGGATATATCTTTTACCATGTGAGTACTTATGACACCTCAATCTGCACTGTACTTCACCCAAACAAGATAGTGTGAAAACAACATTCTCTTTGCAGTTGACACCTGAGACTATGAGTTGCCACACCCACCCTAGCCCTAGCCTTGTTCCCAGGCCATGCTGCAACTGTTCGCACATGTGCAGATATTCTACCATATGATTACGGCATCAAGTCTACGCTATGAAAAAAGTAACCGGAGGCAGCAAATCTAACCGCAAACAGGCTCCATTTCTGTCGTGTGTAAGAAGCCTGGGTAGTGTGCACCCACCCCTGTAATGGTATCATATTTTAAGGCATCTTTTAGGGCTTTAGCTTCTTTTAAGGCATCTTTAAGGGCCTCAGCTTCAATTTGGTACAATCAATGAAAGGCATTCTAAATATACACTAAATTACCAGTATCACATACTAACTTACAGGTCTATTATGCTCCTAATTTCCTCATTATTTTTTGTCAGCACTCCCATTCTCCACTATATATTCAACAAGACCAACAAGACTTTTAATTATTGAACCACTGCTTCTACTCAAGGCCGAATGTGTGCAGTGCACGTGCTCTTGCATGGGCTGTCCGCATAGAATCCTGACCTACTGCTAGGCTATACTTACTCCCAGAAATTACTCACTTGAGTCAGCAAGACTATGTTAACATGCAGATATATGTGTGTGACTGTGTCTGCACATATATACATGTGTAATACTTATATACCTGGTGTTTGAGCTGATAGAGTAGCAGTAGCAGTCAGATTCGGCTGTTCCACTGATGTTTGTTTGGTTAAGAGGTTTGACTTTTGGCATTCATTTACAGTATTGGATTGAGTGAGGGTGGGATTGTTACCTACAGATATGTGTTGCATATGCTGAGCATACTCTAAGGTTGAAGGTTTGTCCTGTGTTACGGGAGCTTCACTGCTAGTTGAAGAGCTTTGGTGTACGAGAGGTGGTCTTTGTAATGAAGATTGTGGCTTGTCCAGAGACGGCTGCCTTGATATTGAACCCAACGACTCCAGTTTCTGGAGCACAAGTTCAGTGACGTCTTTCCTTCCAATTGCCTCTAGGGCTCTAAATGCATCCTCCAGAGTTGCAGAAGGGGCAGTTGCAACCATTTTGTTTAAGATTGCTTTAGTGGGCGAATCACATGCTCGAAACTGCCTCAGGTCAGTAGCATCCATGTTGAGGAGCTTTTCTCCAAACTGCTCCCAGGATGGAACTCCTTGCAAATCAGGATCGAGATTTGCTGTAAACACATCTCTGACACTTGGAGGAACATCTATCAGCTTCCTTTTCAAGATTACTGTATGTATGCAGAGGGAAGAAATGACAGTATGACATGGATTGCTTTTGGCACTTATAATAGAGTATATACTATCAGAACTACACCTTTGTGTATGCCAGTGAGAGTACCAGTATACATGTATATATTTGCACGGTTTGCAGTAACAGTGATACATGTTTCAAACAAGCTGAATTATTCAATTTATTACTACAGTGGCTATTGCTTTGTTGTGTTGTATAATTCAAAGAACATATGCCATTTAAATGTTTACATGCATGTACTGAAAGTTTTGTGAGGTTAACTGACCTTCAGTATCACTATTTCCTTTACTTTCAGAGTGTTGCTGAGCAAGCTGTCCCCTGTTCCCTTGAGATCCACTTCGTTCTCTGACAAGTTGTCTGTGGCTCCGAGCATGTTGCAGGATGAGCTTGGCATCACCAAATGTCTCTACTCCAAACTCATAGAGGTCGTTCTTGTTCATACGAGATATGTCTTCCACTGTAATCTGAAATCAACAATACATTCATTACATGGTAGTGGATGCAACTTAAGAATTCATGCGTAATGGTGTCTGGATTAAGAAACAAAGCAGCAAATTTAAAGATAAATTCTCACTTCATCTTCTTTCATTCTTTTGATGATTTCCTCAGTGGACTGTGATAACTGGTTGCCCAGTAACTGAAAAAAGAGTGTCAGCTCATCTGCAGAATCTGTCTTTGAAAGACCAGCCTGAGAATGGCAAGTAAATAAGTACATGGCACATGTATTTCCATGGTGTATATTACAGACTGATATTAACCATGGCTAGCTAACCATGAACAGGGGCATAATATGATGAGCTGCTGAATGAGCATTCAACCACATAGAATATACATGTACAGCACTGTCTAACTGATGACGTCATTTCCATATAACTCCCAGCTAAGTGGGGGTTTATCTGTTATTACAACAATGCTGTGGTGATAACAGACACTTATGTACATTAAGTGGTTAAATACTGCATGATGGTTGGATCTAGTCAGTAGTATGTTGAACACCGGCAGGTTGAGCACACATAATTATAATTGGTGGTGGAAGAATAATATATAGGTAAAAATATTAGCTAAAAAACTAGTGCAGGTTGTGTAGGCGTGGTGAGTGCAAGATGCTTAGAAGACTGCATTGCAAGCTTCTTTTATTATTTCTTTTGTTTTATGAGGGATTTCTCTTCATAATTGTCTAAATATAGTAGGTAGAAATTGAAGCATATATAAAGCAGAATGGGAGCAAAATATGAGAATTACCCAAAAGCATAATAGGAAAACTAGTTCAAGCCTATCTGGATATTCCTTCTCTGCCTTCAGCCACTGGTATGCTCCTGCTTTGAATGGTGTCATGATCTTGTGACATGCGATTGTGCAAGTTTACTCCACCTACAATCAGCACATAGTGCAGTGTAGCTGCACTTTCTCAAAAACTGGAAACCAATCAAAATTTAATAGTAAAGCCAATTGCAATATATGACATCATGTTATTGGAATGCCACAAGCCACCCACTGTATACTCCATAGCTATGATTGCAATTACATAGTAAGGTGTTTATCTTTACTGTCATGTCTGGGATCTGGGAATGCAGTTAGATGGCAATCTGAATGCGATGGTCATATTGTAGCTTCACCCATACCACTGCCTATGGCACAAATAATTGGTTTTGTGCTCAAACACATCCTGCTGAATATACCAATATTATCGCTATTCCCTCTTAAGTTAACCAATAACCACAGATTGAAGATGTGTGACCACAGTATTATTTGAGAAGATGCCCAGTCTGATTATTTCAATAGTGTGACCACACATGAGAGTTATGGTTCAACTGGAATATACAGCTGCACGCAATGTCAACTTGAAATTGAAAGTGAAATGAAGGATGCTTAGGGATAGACCATACACAATGCTATCGTACTGTGTGATGATATTCATTTAATCGGTGGTAGGAAACTTAAACGTCATAGACATTCCGTGGACACATCTCTTCCACTCTGCCACTTTGGGTGTATGATGCATAGCAAGAAGTAGCGCGTATATACGAAAGCTTTCATAATATATAACAGCGTATTATGCTGTTTCGGTGGTATGTTGTACTTTTCAGTGCATCACATTCCAAAGTCGTTGTGAGGGGGTTCCAGCTTTCGCAGTGTTTTATTCCCTCTAAGTTAGTTAGAGGGCCGTTGAGTGGCCAGCTACGTACATCCAGCTCACTGCAAGGAGCCGTGAATATTTACCATGACGTGACAAATCTCCTTTCTCAAGAGGCCGCTAAACCACAAAGCTTGTTTTTAAGCTTATCCCACATCGTCTGTCGCACAGCGTCTGTCTCGCCCGGTTCATATTGGATTACACACATTCCATCCTTGCCCTCTATAGATCTAATCTAACTTCCCGACCTGAATGCACTGTAACTGGAGTACTTTTACCATGCTTACCTTTACATATAGTGTTCCATGCGGCGTTGCCATAATGTCACATTTGATATACCAAATTATACAAGTGAAGTTGTGGTTTCTCTACATATTATTAAGGCTCCGCGGCATGACGTCATCCACAAGATACCAAGGAAAATCCCGTGGAAACCCCCTCTCTGAATGAGTCCAAAGTACTTGGGTCTACCCACGAAAGCCTTTATTGACAGGAGCTAGAGATGGAGTGTCTCACTGAGCAGCACAGATCACTGGTGGCGTCCAGCCTACAGCTCATTCGGACTCGACTTGATGTTTTGAAAGGAAGAGCTCAGAGTCAAGTTCAAAGTGTTTCTCTGGACACAAAAGCACACGGTACTGACGTGTATGTCACTCAGCCTCTGAACTATATAACGTTAGTCTCGCTAGCCAGATCCTCTCAAAAGCGGGAGAGGGTTAGGAATTGTACCGGGCCCTCTCCCGCTTTAGAGAGGGTCTGGCTGGCGCCTAATGTAACGTGTCTTGAACTATACTGGTGAAAGACATTGTGGGGCGAGCGTGAGTGAGCGATTGTCGGTAACTTAGTTATGCACTACTGAAATGTTTTTATCTCCATAATTTATGCACATTCGGAAACACGCGAGCAGATCGATAGTGAGCATAGGTTTATACGAATTTCAGTGTTGCTCAATATGCACCTACTGGCACAAAATGCAGAAGTGATCTAAGGGTATGGCTTCGTAGGTTCCGTCTTCTGCCTCTTTACAGCGTTTTTCCAAGATCTTGCAACACGGTTCAAAACCGGATATAAGTCCCTGACCAATCAGATAACAGCAATCTGTCATGTGCTCGGTTAGACGCACGTGACTAATGAAAACGCAGTATCTGATTGGTCAGGAATATATATCCGGTTTTGAACCGTGTTGCAAGATCTTAGAAAAACGCTGTAGTTCAGCTTCGTCAGTCCTTTCCATAAGTCACGTGATTTCGCGCATGCGCAAACAGGAGCCACTGACATCATCAATGTAGGACTCGCTCACCTCGCCCCAATAACGTGTCTGTGTTTTGGTTTAGCTTTTCAACTCGGACAGCTAGATTGGCTGACATTTCTTTGAGTGCTGTAGTCAATTGCAAAAATACCAGCCCATCATGGTAATACTCTCACTCTTACTCAGGCTCACTCCTACATTATACTACTACTTGCAATGTTATTGCTGATAGTTCTTTCTATGACTATAGTACTCTATCATGTGACTGAGATTTTCTCTTACTTAAACTCCATAATTATCATGCATGCATATGACTCTGGGTATATTGTTACCTTAAGGTGACTATTTTTGCGGGTACTAAAGTTTGATATTTTTGCGGATTTGCATCAGAACACAAATTTAATACTCGCAAAAATTCGGAACAAACCCTCATGATAACCGCGGCGGTGCCATACACGCATGCATGCAGTCAGAGTGTAAACACATACACACATTATTATACGCAATCAAACGTGCAGGGACTATATGAAAGCTGTGGTCCAAGGAGGGCTAAGTATATCCCATAAAACACCCTTCGTGTAACTTCTGATGCGTTCACAGAGCACAAACAGAAAGAATCTGGTTGAGGTAAGCCAACCCTCTCTGCGCATGCACACGCAGAGGGTGGGTAGCAATAGCAAAATTTGATGCCAGTAAAATGTACAGAATCCTAAATCTGCGAAAAATGTACCTGCAAATAATTGTCACCTTAAGGTAAATAGGAAGTAGCTGTCAGTACAACTTATCAATATATGCGAGTCTTGTAGCAAACTACATTGTGTAACATAGCAATGCAGTAAGGGTGAACATACAACTTCATCAGAGGAGGTTGGAAATGTTGTAATTAGCAATCACGAGATGTGGGTGTGGTCTAAATTTATACATGGAGTTTGCCATTCACATTAGATGAGGACTGTAGCTGAAGAACTTCACGGAATTGAGCTCTGAGACTTGAAGCAGATGGCTAAAACACAAGAAAAAAGCATTCGTGTTGAGTCCACATCCGTCCGCCCTTCAGATTTTGTAACGAGAAAGTTGCTTGTGCTTCTCTCTACAGAACAGTAATGATCACTTCAAATCCTTGTTAGGAACTACTTTGACAGTATAAACCACTACTAAGACTAATAAAGCTTTCAGCTTGACTAGAAACCACTCTTTACCTGTTATTGGGGTGGAGCATAACTATGGCAATTGCATTCTTCACATACTTAAGACGGTACGCGTAATTAATTGTGCTTCCAACCTCTTTTGCAACTTCATAGTGTGTAAAGTATGTATATAGTGGCATTTAGTGTAGTTTGTGTTACTTTGCTACAGGTGAATTAATGCTCAAGGTTAAGGAGCTAAAGGCATCAAATCTGTTTGCAGTTGAAGAACTCTGCCAACAACTTCTTAAAACTGCATCAGACTCCTTATTTACTCCCACACAGGTACTAACTCTCTATATAGCATCCATGTAGCATAGGAGGGGACCAGGGGGGCCTGTACCCCCCAATATTTTAGGAGGGGGGGCCTGGCCCACCCAATAATTACTCAGCTACTTTGAGTCAAGCATATATGCAATCTAATAGACAGTGAGAGTTACTGGTCAATAGACAAATTTGTCAGGTTTGCCCCCCCAATATTCCTACTCCACTGTGTAGAATAAGGCAGCCAACAACATACATACAGTAGAACCTCCCTGAGCTGACACTCCAAGAAGCGGACACACTCCCTAGAGCAAAGTTCTAGTCACGGATTAGTTCTAGTCATGGATTGAAAATCCCATACTTGTAATACATGTACATTGGCAACCTCTGAGAAGCGACCACCTCTAAACTCTGAACAGCAGACACTATCCTTGGTCCCAAAGCGTTTTTGCAACATATATTTACCTCCAAATAGCGGACACTCCGGAAACCACGTTGAAATTGCAGCCACTCCCTCACTTGTGTGACTCACACACATCATCCGCACGAGGTTCGACTGTACTTATTTCTGCATGTTTGTATTTATCTTTTCAAGGAGTGTGAGTTTCTGTTGGAACTGACTGAAGTAAAGCTTGCTCTTGGACCACTTTCAGCTGCTGTGGAACTGGCAAGGGATCTCCTTGAAAGGAGTCAGGCAGCTCATTGCCTAGGTTAGCCATAGCCAGACTGAGGTATATGATATTTCACCAAGTACACTTAGTCTGAAACAGCTGTCCTGGTTTCTTTTACACACTCTGTTTATGGAACTTTTATCACCTAAATGGTATTATGAAGTGGAAGAAAACCTATTGCATATACATATAAAACTTACTTCATAGCATTGCTGTATATTACCCACTTCTCCTGCATGTACATTTGGTATTGCTGCAATTGTACCTGTAACCTGGTACCTTAAAAGCATCAGTATATATGCATGGAGAATATCGATGCTTCTAAGGTACATGGTTACAGGTGTGTAGAGGCATCAATGCACATGCAGGGAGAGTATTGACATGCAGGGAGAGCATGGATGGCTCTATAGGATATGAAATATTTTGCCTATGGGTTCATACATGCTGTAGTCCCTGGCTGTCAATAATCAATGAGTGTGTCATGCACAATTAATAATGTATTCGACTTGCTTTGCATAAATTATTTTGGGGGGAAACTTGGGAACAAAACCACACTGATATTGGACCAATATATGTCTTTGCACTGAACTGTGACATTATGACACCACATCCTTTACACAGGTATGGAGTATAATGCTCAGCTTCTTCTGGGCCATGCATTTCGGGCCTCTGGGTGCATTGACAAAGCTTGTGAACATTATCAGATTGCAGAATCTCTGTCTCAAGAGCAAAATGATGACCAGAAAGTCCTTGCCTTCATCTTCCAGCATATCTGTACATATGCTAAGGGGCAAAACACAGAAGCCCTTTCTAAGCTAAGGCCACTTGTTGGAAACCCTTCTCTCAGCAAGTTCACAGAGGGTATACTTAAGCAGGTACTTGGCAACATCTGCAGTTCTACTGCTAGTTGGCATAGTGCTATTAGCTTTCTTGAGGAATCTATCAAGTTGGCACATGACATGGGAGATTTAGTGCGAGCAGCAGAGAGAAGTGCTGAGCTGGGTAGGGTATATCGGTCATCAGGGCAGTACCAGCATGCTCTTGAACTGCAGAAACAATTTTATGACTTTGCTCTTTCTCGAGGTGACCTAAGTAGCTTGGCTGCAGCCTGTGGGTACTTGGGATTCACTACCTACTCCTTGACGCAACCAGATTTTGATAAGGCTGTTATGTACCTTGCCACTCGTCTCAGTCTCTCAGAGGAGCTGGAGGATAGGCAGGGATTCCGATGGTGCCTAAACAATATCGGAAAGTGCTACCTGGAGTTGAAGCATCCCAGCATCGCTTTACAACTCTTCAAGCAATCTGCTGAAATAGCAAAAGAGTTGAATGACCTGCTTGGGGAAGGTACAGCATATGGGAACATGGGAACAGCATGCAGGGCTCTAAACAAATATGAAGAAGCCATCGTATATCACACATATTATGCTGAAAATGCGCTAAAGCGCCTTGACACTGGTGGTGTGGCTATAATGCAAAATGAGCTTGCTCTTGACTATCTGCTCCTGGGTGACCTCAACAAAGCCAGGACATATGGTCTTTTGGCCTTACAAACTGGGTTTGAAATTAGGGCACGCCTTGCCAAGGAAGATGATGTCCTTAAAATCTCCAATTTTGAGAAAAACCAAGCCAAAACTTTTGCAGTGCTCCAGCACATTCTTGCAAAGCAAGGCCTCAAAGAAGCTTGTCTCCTCATATCAGAAATGGGAAGAGCCAGGGCCTTAGCCGATCTTGTAGAGAGAAGGTCAAAGGTGCAGTCAGACTTCCTGGCTAAAATAAGCTGCATTGTGGAGAAGGATGGAAGTCTCTCCCATAAAGCAGTAGAAGAGGCCATGGTCGAGATAGGTAAACTTGTCAGCAAGTTAAAGTCTAACTTGATTGTGTATTCCCTCGTGGAATCCCGAGCATCTCAAATAAAGGAGACATACCTGTATACATGGCTGATCACAACCCAGAGTGTGCATCAACAAGTGGAGGTTCACTTTAGAAGTGCTCTTCTCAGTCAAGATGAGGTTGTAGAGAGTGCTTTCACATTCAATGAGGGCTATTTCAATAGCCTTATGCGTGAGATTGGGGTGAAAGAGAGTAGCTTCACACCTTTTTCTGAGGTAGATGAAGAATTTTGCTCAGGGGTGGATGAAGCCACAAGAGACATTGTGATTGAGTCACAGGAAGAGCAAAAAGATGCTCAAGAAGATAAGCTTTCCCAGCTCTATGCATTGCTTATATCACCAATTGAAAGTCTTATTACAAAAGAAAATGAAGCAGATACACCACGAATTATCTTCATTCCTCAGAGTTATCTCTTCAACATCCCTTTCCCAGCCTTAAAAGGCCCCAAGTTCTATGCCATAGAGCAGTTCGTAATTTCAATGTCTCCTTCAATATACCTTCTTCATCTTGCATCACAAAAATCAATGGCCTCTTGCCACCCAACAGATGTGAAAGCCCTCACTGTAGGTAATCCCAAGATGCCATTGGAGGCCATTCATCAGCTGCCAGGGGCAGAGAATGAGGCCAGTTCGATCAACTCCATTATCAGCGGTAAGCTCCTATGCAGTCTCAGTGCCACTAAAGCAGAAGTAATGGCCCACCTTCCTCGCTACAATATCATACATCTTGCAACCCATGCAATCCTAGAAGATTCACTCGCAGAACACCTTTCAAATGTAAGTGACTCAAACACACACAAAGATGGTGACTACTCCATTAAAGGAGCGGTTGTGCTTGCTAAGTCAGATGCGTCATGTAGTGGCATCCTCACATCAACTGAGATACGAAAGATGTCCCTTAAGAGTGAGCTGGTTGTTCTTAGCTGCTGTTGTACCGGATGTGGAAAGATAACAGGGGATGGAATACTGGGTCTTTCACGTTCAATCATTAGTGCAGGAGCTGACAGTCTTATTGTGACTTTGTGGTCAATCTACGATGAGTCCACTGCAAACTTGATGAAACACTTCTATCTTCAGTACAAGGAACACAGGGATGCTCCATTTGCCCTTCGTGAAGCAATGTTGCAGCTGGTGAAGAAAGGGTACAATCCAGCACACTGGGGAGCTTTCTGCATGCTTGGAGTGTCTCCCAAGATCATGACTTCACAGGTTTGTTGTATATACTGTAGGGGTGGGGGAAGGCATATAATGTACCAACATGCTGTAGTATTATCGACATAGATACATACATTAACAGAGGATATTGACCTCATATGCAATAGGTCAAATGCCCAATATATATGTACGTGTTAAATCATCCAGTATCTTACACTCATATAGGGTACCTCCATTACCATTGCTAAAAGGATGTAGATGCTAGACACACCTCATCATCTTGCATGTGAAAGGGCATCATTCCGAACTGTGCTCATAACAATGAATTTCAAAAGCACCATCTTTCTTTATTCTGCAACATATTAATTGTTTATGATTCATAAATTTCTGTAACTTCTTTTACTGATTATAATTAAAACTTGCTCAATATTAACAGTTGAACTCTCAGTCACCATTGCCAGGTATTGTTTAGCTAACATTTCTGACTGGAAGTTGGTACATAGAATTAACTCTCATGGAAGATATTTGACTGAAAGTTGCCCAATCCCATGCATATCGCCCTTTCCCTTTGTTTGCCATTATTTACATTCCAAAACCTTCACCAACCAGATATCAGAGAGTCGGTAGACTTTCTATGTAGGGATGGTGCCGACAGGACACGCCCATTTTCCAAAATAGAATGGCTCAGAACTCCCAAACGAGGCAGTTACAAGCCCTTTTAGATACATACACGTACTCTACGAGTGATTCTGTACCCGCTAAGACCCTCAAAGTATGTAAAATACACAGCTACAATGACTTACTGAATTTGCCACACACCCCTTTTTGGATATTTTTGTTCATCATCTTCTTCTTCTTCTTCTTCTTTGAACTGGCATACCGCAAAAGTGGCACAAGTACTGTCCTTGGTTTTTACATGAAACGACTCCTTTCCCTTGCGTGCGTGATCCTTGACCAAGAGAATCTTCGTAACTTTACTCACAACTATATAATCGCAAATTTTCCTTATTTGTCGGAAGCCATTTTCTGTGTGGTCACGTGCATTCACGTTTCATAGAAAGGTGGGGCTCAAGCGCGCACAGGTCTGTGGGATTAGAAGCGGGTGGGGCTCGTGCGAGCACAAGCAAATAGGGATCACTCCACGTACAGAATTGGACACTGTAAGTACCCAAGAAAAACTAGTGAAACAAGTGTAAAAAACATTCATTAAAATGTTAAAGGATGTAGGGATGGGAGTGCCAAAAATTAAAGAAACAAGATTGTAATAACCCGAGTGGTGCACAGTGAACAACTGATTATGATATGACCATAGACGTATATAGTTAACCACAAGAAGATGTCAACTATAGTACAATAAGAAGATGTTAATATCCATTTCATAGAAACAAACGTTTTGATTTTGTATTCTTCATCATCATGCTTGTAAAAAGATGATGACCATATAAAAAAGAATGCAGCTACAGTGTAACACAGTGGCAAAAGGAGTGAGAGTGAATGCAGACAAGCAAGACGGTACATCAACATGTATAGTAGTTATAGCTATAGCTATGGATATATGACTTAACTAATGCCATACATAAAAAGGCATATGGTGTATGCAATAAGGCAACATTAAGTAACTTTCAACTTATTTTTTAGTTCCTCTGCCAGTCTAGTTTCATTCACTGCTGGTGCTTTCAGGGCATGGATTACTGTGGACCACTTGTAGGGGGCTGTCATTTGCTTCTTCCACAGTGTGAACACAGAGCAGAATCGATCGTGAGTGGAAGAAACTGACACTGCAATTCCATCTAGATGATCTGGATTGAGATGGAGTTGAATGCCAACCTCTCTCCACTTGCTAGGAATGCGAGCTGCCACCTCATTCATGAGTTCTACAAGCTCTGGTTCATCTTCCACTTTATTGCTCTGTAGGCCTATGGGAATTGTATAAAAAGAAATACCCCTATTTTCATTTATATGTATTTAGTTTGTAATTATATATAGCAAGAAAGAGCTCCTTTTTGTTAGCTAGTGCCTATACCTAACTGTTAACAAGATTTTTCTACACAAATAAATGAGGATGAAAGTTAAAATGTGTATACATATAGCAGCAAATGAACATGAATGTATATAGCTATATATATTGAAACTATATTTATGTAACAGTAAATTCCACTTGAGCAAATCCACATTTTTCCATTTGAGATGTATTTTGTAGGATATGAATGTCCCTCAGAAGAAGCTCCTTTTGAATGGCACTGCTACTATGGAGAGTCAGAATGTCCTGCTGATTAGAGAAAGCCATTACTTGTACTACCTCCTTCCCAGTTGGTCCCTGAATCCCAAACCCGTAGTTCCTCCCAGGGAAGTGATATGTCTGGTTAGCATGGAAGAAGTTGTCTGTCTCGTACTTATTTGGAAGTAGCATTGTAGTACTACCAGAGGTACCGATATTGAGAACGTAGAGATAGGAGGGAGAGTCTACTGTGATTTCTAATCGTAGTTTAGTGCCGATGGGTACAGATGTAGAGTGAATACGAGGTGTGATTGTGATGTCTCTTAGCAGAGGGAACTCCCCCTTAATTAATTGGTTGGTTGCAGCATTGTAAACCTTGCATGTAATGTGAATCTCTTGGTTGGAATCATTTGTGGTCATTGCTTTTAATAAGCTACACAGCTCTTCAGTGGTGGACTGTTGGTCTGCAGAAAGTACATAATTGAAGGAACATAATGGGTGATTACAGTGATTAAAAATTCAACAGTACAAAAACTAATATTGGTGATAATGATTGTCAGTCATCTGCACGTGTCAAAGCTACAGAGTCTGGTAGAGCTAGTATAGGTTTTCATAAAAAGGAGCTCTTTCTTGAAAATTAAGGTACATTTGCATTTCTGATGCATACACAATTCATCCAAAAAAGATAGCGTGATTGCAGTTGATACCTGAGACTATGAGTTGCCACACCCACCCTAGACTCATTCTCAGACCACGCTGCGAATGTTCGCACATGTGTGGATATTCTACCGTATGATTACATCATCAAGTCTACACTATAACCAGAGGTGCAATACTAACCAAAAACAGGCTCCTTTTCCGCTGTGCATAAGAAGCCTGGGTATGAGGCTACACCTACCCCTGTACATGTAGTGGTACCAAAGCATCTTTAAGGGCTTTAGCATCTTTTAAGGCATCTTTAAGGGCTTCAGCTTCAATTTGGTACAATCAACTGATGCAAGGCATTTTAAATATGCACTAAATACCCACTATCACATGCTAACTTACAGGCTATTATGCCCCTAATTTCCTCATTCTTCTTTGTTAGCACTCCCATTCTCCACTATATATTCAACAGGACCAACAAGACTTCTAATTATTGAAGCACTGCTTCTTCTCAAGGTCGGATGTGTATGCATGCAGTGCTCTCGGGCTGTCTATAGAATCATGAGCTACTGCTAGGACTCCCAGACACTACTCACTTGAGTCAGCAAGACTATGTTATCATGCAGATATATGGTGTGTGCATGTGTTTGAAGGTTATGCATATATATACCTGGTGTTTGAGCTGTGGATAGAGTAGCAGTAGCAGTCAGATTCGGCTGTTCCACTGATGTTTGTTTGGTTAAGAGGTTTGACTTTTGGCATTCATTTACAGTATTGGATTGAGAGAGGGTGGGATTGTTACCTACAGATATGTGTTGCATATGCTGAGCACTGGCATACTCAGAGTATGCTAAGGTCGAAGGTTTGTCCTGTGTTACGGGAGCTTCACTGCTAGTAGAAGAGCTTTGGTGTACGAGAGGTGGTCTTTGTAATGAAGATTGTGGCTTGTCCAGAGACTGTGGCCTTGATATTGAACCCAACGACTCCAGTTTCTGGAGCACAAGTTCAGCGACGTCTTTTCTTCCAATTGCCTCTAGGGCTCTAAATGCATCCTCCAGAGTTGCAGAAGGGGCAGTTGCAACCATTTTGTTTAAGATTGCTTTAGTGGGTGAATCACATGCTCGAAACTGCCTCAGGTCAGTAGCATCCATGTTGAGGAGCTTTTCTCCAAACTGCTCCCAGGATGGAACTCCTTGCAAATCAGGATCGAGATTTGCTGTAAACACATCTCTGACACTTGGAGGAACATCTATCAGCTTCCTTTTCAAGATTACTGTATGTATGTGCATGGAAGAAATGACAGTATTACATGCATATGGATTCTTACAGAGTACTCTCACTATTGCTGAACTATACCTTTGTGCATGCCAGTGAGAGTACCAGTATGTAGTCTACATGTACATAATTATATTTGCATGGTTTGCAGTAACAGTGATACATGTTTCAAATGAATGCACTAAAGTGCAGAACCCTCGGCGTTCACGCGTGCGCAAATCTATAACGCGCGTGCGCGAATGCTGAAAAGGCACGTGCCATTGACACTCAAGGTTGGCTCTGTACACTGCTGGAAGCGCTATAGCTTTGACCAGAGCAGTACGCATGCTTGTACTCCCTCATGCAGTAACCGCTGGTGCTTCGCTGTACATCGAACAGGAATACCTGATCGCTGGTAAGCCAGAGTAGGCTAGATCTAATTAGCATATTGGCTCTTTCGCTTGCGTTTCACGCCATAACTCTTGAACGGAGCGGTTTCAAAGAAAACCCCACAAATTTTTTGACCTCCGTTGCCCGCTGAGTACGTGACAGTATTTTCAGGACGAACAGACGCTCCAGAGGTGAGATTTGACTTAACAGACACACACACACACACACACAGACAGACCCAAGTACCGTAACCCTCGCTGCGCATGCGCGCCGAGGGTTAACAAGCCGAGTTATTCACTACAGTGGCTACTGTATTCAGTGGGATATATGCTCTTTGTTGTGCTGTATAAACGTATATGCCATTTATCTCAAACAACAAATGTACGTGTACTCACTGACATTGTGAGGTTAACTGACCTTCAGTATCACTATTTCCTTTATTTTCAGAGTGTTGCTGAGCAGGCTGTCCTTCAGTACCTCTGTTCCCTTGAGATCCACTTCGTTCTCTAAGTTGTCTGTGGCTCCGAGCATGTTGCAGGATGAGCTTGGCATCACCAAATGTCTCTACTCCAAACCCATAGAGGTCATTCTTGTTCATACGAGATAGGTCTTCCACTGTAATCTGAAATCAACACATATATTCATTATTCACCATATTGGATACATAGGAATTCATAACGTGTCTGCATGGATTAAAGATAAATTCTCACGTCATCTTCTTTCATTCTTTTGATGATATCCTCAGTGGACTGTGATAACTGGTTGGCCAGTAACTGAAAAAACAGTGTCAGCTCATCAGCAGAATCTGTCTTTGAAAGACCAGCCTGAGAATGGCAAGTAAATATGTACATGGCACATGTGTATATTAACGCTGTAAAGTTATGGCTGTTTAACATAGTAGCTAACCATGAACAGGGGCATAATGATGAGCTGCCAAATGCATTCAACCACATAGAATATAGCACTGTCTAAGTGATGGGAGTTTCACATAAACTCCCAGCTAAGTTTTGGGAGTTTATCTGTTATCGTTGTGGTGATAACAGACACTTCTCTTTGGAAGGTAGCTACAGTACTCATGCATGACGCTTGGAAGGTACAGTATTCATGCATGATGCTTGGAAGGTACAGTATTCATGCATGATGGTTGGATCTAGTCAGTAGTATGCCAGACACTAGGTTGAACACACATATAATTATAATTGGTGGTGGAAATCAAGAATAATATATTAGGGTAAAATTTATTAGCTACAAGACCAGTGTATGTTGTGTAGGTGAATACTTAGAAGACTGCATTGCAAGCTTCTTTTATTATTTCTTGAGTGATTTCTCTTCATCATTGTCTAAATAGTAGGTAAAAATTGAAGCATATAAATCAGAATGGGAGCATACTGTGCGAATATTACCCAAAAGCATAATAGGCAAACTGTGTTCAAGCCTATCTGGACATTCCCTCTCTGGCTACAGCCACTGGTATGCTCCTGCTTTGAATGATGTCATGATCTTGTGACATGCAATTTTCCATGATTGCATGTGCAAGCTTCCTCTGCCTACAATCAGCACATTTCATTCTAGTGCAGTGTAGCTGTACCTTCTCAAAGGGTCTGGAAACCAATCAAATAGTAAAGCCAATTGCATTCTATGCTTATATGTGACATCATGTTATTGGAATGCCACAAGCCATCCATTGTATATTCTGCAGTTAGATGGCAATCATTCCCTTGGGTGTGATTGTCATATTGTAGCTTCACCCACACCATTCAGAGCCACTGCCTATGGCAAATAATTGGTTGTGCTCAAACATATCTTGCTGAATTTACCAATATTATTGCTCTTCCCTCCTTAACCACAGGTTGAAGATGTGATGTGAGAACATACCTAGTCTGTCTATATATAGCACTCTCTAGAATTATTTCAGTAGTCTGACTTCACATGAAAGCTGTGGCCCAACTGGAATATTTTTATAAGTGAAAATTGAAAGTGAAAATGAAGGATTCTTAATAGGGGGCTAGACCATAGCACTAGTGCACTGTGTGATGATATTCATTAAATCTGTGTTACTGAGGAAACTTCGTCATAGACATTCCGTCAACACACCTCTTTCCGCTCTGCCACTTTGGGTGTTCCTATGCATAGTGCATGATATCCGTAGGCTATTATGGTAGATCTATATACGAAAGCACTTCAGCGTATTATGTTGTTTCGCTGGTACGTTGTACTCTTCAGCGCATCACGTTCCAAAGTCGTTGTGGGGTTCCAAACGTATATAGAATCTACAGCCCTCGCCCTCGTAAGTAAAGTAGAAGCTAAAGGGCGTTGAGTGGCCATCTACATCCAGCTCACTGCAAATTTTTACCATGACGTAACAAACCATGATCTCTTTTCTCAAGAGGCCGCTACCGAAGTGTTGTGATAAGCTTAACAAGCTTTGTGGTTTAGCTGCCTCTTGAGAAAAGAGATTGTGACCGTGCGATAAGCTTTATCGCACGGTCGTCTGCCGCGGGTCATTATTGACATTCCAGCCACGTCCCTCTATATATAATCTAACTTCCCGACCTGAATGCACTGTAACTGGAGTACTTTTACCATGCTCACCTTTACATATAGTGTTCCATGCGGCGTCGCCATAATGTCACACTGGATATACCAAATTATACAAGTGAAGTTGTGGTTTTTCTACAAAACCTAGACGCCGCGAGCATGACGTCATCCACAAGATATCAAGGAAAATCCCGTGGAAACCCCCTCTCTGAATGAGTCCAAAGTACTTGGGTCTACCCACGAAGCCTTTATTGACAGGAGCTAGAGATGGAGTGTCTCACTGAGCAGCACAGATCACTGGTGGCGTCCAGCCTACAGCTCATTCGGACTCGACTTGATGTTTTGAAAGGAGGAGCTCAGAGTCAAGTTCAAAGTGTTCCTCTGGACGCCAAAGCACAAGGTACTGACGTGTATGCCACCACTGAACTATATAACATGTATGTCACCACTGAACGGCAGTCTACAGTCACTGGACTGTACTGGTGGACTGTACTGGTGGACTGGACTGGTGGACTCATTGAAATTATTCGTCAACTTGTTCCCATGCATGAATTATGAATTCTAATAGTTAGAGGGATTTATAAATGCAAGAAGACAGTGCCTTTTTATGTTCTTGGATGAGACACACTGTTGTATATATATATATATATATATATATATATATATATATATATATATATATATATAGGTAGATGTGTACTATGGCATGTGTCTACAGCCACTATCAACACAAGTGTGTTGACTTGTGTATCAACACAAGTCAACATGCTACATGTAGCTCTGATACCCCGACCCCTGCAAGATCATCACACAGACCTACATAACGTCAACACAAGGTTACCTATAGAACTACAATAGTCTTGTGTGCCAGACTCCCTTAGAGGGTCTGGTGTGAGACTACAGTAAGAGTTAAAAATTTGGTAACATAAAATCACTGTCTTGCTTGGGTCTAATCCTGTGAATACTCCAAATTAAGCCACACTATCAGAATTCATGCATGCCAGTAACGGGTTTACGAACGATTTCAATGAGTCCACCAGTCCACCAGTCCAGTCCACTGGTCCAGTCCACTGGTCCAGTCCACTGGTCCAGTCCACTGGTCCTACTACATGTGTAGTTGCATTGATGGTGAGCGGAAGAGGCAGAGCTGCACGTAGTGTGCGGGCAGTCTCTGGACCCCGCGGGTCCCATATGCAATACACAGTTTATACGTGGGGCCAAATCGTCAGATACATATATATATATATATAAGGAAAGAGAAAAATCATGCCAGCTACACGACTAGGTGGGCTTGCTTCGCTTTCCAATTATACTTACCAATACATGTGAGTCTTGTAGCAAACTACATTGTACATGTAAGTATGTGACATGGCAAGGGTAGACACACAATTTCATAGTGTGTGAAGTACGTATAGTGGCATTTAGTGTAGTTTTTGTTACTTTGCTATAGGTGAATTAATCCTCAAGGTTAAGGAGCTGAAGGCATCAAATCTGTTTGCAGCTGAAGAACTCTGCCAACAACTTCTTAAAACTGCATCAGACTCCTTATTTACTCCCACACAGGTACTAACTCTCTATAGCAGCTATGTAGAATAAAGCAGCCAACTACATACATACTTACTTTTGCATGTTTGTATTAATCTTTTTAAGGAGTGCGAGTTTCTGTTGGAACTGACTGAAGTGAAGCTTGCTCTTGGACCACTTTCAGCTGCTGTGGAACTGGCAAGGGATCTCCTTGAAAGGAGTCAGGCAGCTCATTGCCTAGGTTAGCCATAGCCAGACTGAGGTATATATGAGATTTCACCCTCAGTCTCCCAAAGACATACACTTCAGGGGAGTAACTAGAATATTCATAGCGAAGGGGCGAAGGCTATAACTAGCCTCGTTCCCAGGCTATGCATCCTATGCGGCGACGCCATAACTGTGCTGTGCTAAGTTACTGATGTCGAAATGCGGTGGGACGACTGCCCTACCTACCTATAGCCTGAAACAGCTGTCCTGGTTTCTTCGGCACACTGTGGAAGAAAAGCACATAGAAAACTTGCCGCATGGCATTGCCGTATATTACCCACTTCTCCTTGCATGTACATTTGGTATTGCTGTAGTTGGTGACAATTGCACCTGTAACCTGGTACCTTGAATCATCAGTATATACATGTATGCATGGAGAGTATTCATGCATCTAAGGTGCATAGAGGCATCAATGCGCATGCAGGGAGAGTACTGATGCCTCTATAGGATATGAAATGTTTAGCCTACAGCTTCATACATGCAGCAGTCTACAATCATTGGACTGAACCAGTGGACTGGACTGTTGGACTGGATTGGTGGACTCATTGAAATCATTCGCAAACTTGTTCCCATACATGAATTATAAATTTATAAATGCAAAAATCCCTCTGACTTTTTTAAAGTTATAAATGCAAGAGAGTGACCCTTTTTAAAAGTGAAGTATGTTCTTGGATGAGACAGTCTTTTATAGGTACATGTGCACTAAGGTATGTCTCTACAGCCACTGTAGCAGCACAAATCAACATAATACATGTAGCTCGACAGTCTTTTATAGGTACATGTGCACTAAGGTATGTCTCTACAGCCACTGTAGCAGCACAAATCAACATAATACATGTAGCTCGACAGTCTTTTATAGGTACATGTGCACTAAGGTATGCGTCTACAGCCACTGTAGCAGCACAAATCAACGTAATACATGTAGCCCGACCCCTGCAAGCTCATCACACAGTCCTACATGACGTCAGCACAAGACTATAGCACAACATAAATTTGGTCACAAAAACCACTGTCTTGCATAGGTCTAATCCAGTGACTACTCTAAATTAACCCACACTCTCAGAATTCATGCCTGGTAATAAGTTTACAAACGATTTCAATGAGTCCACCAGTTCAGTCCACCAGTCCAATCCACTGGTCCAGTCCACTGGTCCAGTCCAGTGACCGCCTATACATGCTGTAGTCCCTGGCCCTGGCTGTGTCATGCACAATTAATAATGTATCAGACTTTTGCTTTGCAATTTTGTACTATTTTGGGGGGAACTTGGGAACAAAACACACTGATATTGGACCAATATATGTCTTTACACTGAACTGTGACATTATGACACCACATCCTTTACACAGGTATGGAGTATAATGCTCAGCTTCTTCTGGGCCATGCATTTCGGGCCTCTGGGTGCATTGACAAAGCTTTTGAACATTATCAGATTGCTGAATCTCTGTCTCAAGAGCAAAATGATGACCAGAAAGTCCTTGCCTTCATCTTCCAGCATATCTGTACATATGCTAAGGGGCAAAACACAGAAGCCCTTTCTAAGCTAAGGCCACTTGTTGGAAACCCTTCTCTCAGCAAGTTCACAGAGGGCATACTTAAGCAAGCACTAGGCAACATCTACCGCTCTACTGCTAGTTGGCATAGTGCTATTAGCTTTCTTGAGGAATCTATCAAGTTGGCACATGACATGGGAGATTTAGCGCGAGCAGCAGAGAGAAGTGCTGAGCTGGGTAGGGTATATCGGTCATCAGGGCAGTACCAGCATGCTCTTGAACTGCAGAAACGATTTTATGACTTTGCTCTTTCTCGAGGTGACCTAAGTAGCTTGGCTGCAGCCTGTGGGTACTTGGGATTCACTACCTACTCCTTGACACAACCAGATTTTGACAAGGCTGTTATGTACCTTGCCACTCGTCTCAGTCTCTCAGAGGAGCTGGAGGACAGGCAGGGATTCCGATGGTGCCTAAACAATATCGGAAAGTGCTACCTGAATTTGAAGCATCCCAGCATAGCTTTACAACTCTTCAAGCAATCTGCTGAAATAGCAAAGGAGTTGAATGACCTGCTTGGGGAAGGTACAGCATATGGGAACATGGGAACAGCATCCAGAGCTCTAAACAAACATGAAGAGGCCGTCATATATCACACATATTATGCTGAAAATGCTCTAAAGCGACTTGACACTGGTGGTGTGGCTATAATGCAAAATGAGCTTGCTCTTGACTATCTGCTCTTGGGTGACCTCAACAGGGCCAGGACATATGCTCTTTTGGCCTTACAAACTGGGTTTGAAATTAGGGCACGCCTTGCCAAGGAAGATGATGTCCTTAAAATCTCCAATTTTGAGAAAAATCAAGCCAAAACGTATGCAATGCTCCAGCACATTCTTGCAAAGCAAGGCCTCAAAGAAGCTTGTCTCCTCATATCAGAAATGGGAAGAGCCAGGGCCTTAGCCGATCTTGTAGAGAGAAGGTCAAAGGTGCAGTCAGACTTCCTGGCTAAAATAAGCTGCATTGTGGAGAAGGATGGAAGTATCTCCCACGAAGCTGTAGAAGAGGCCATGGTCGAGATAGGTAAACTTGTCAGCAAGTTAAAGTCTAACTTGATTGTGTATTCCCTCGTGGAATCCCCAGCATCTCAAATAAAGGAGACGTACCTGTATACATGGCTGATCACAACCCAGAGTGTTCATCAACAAGCGGAGGTTCACTTTAGAAGTGTTCTTCTCAGTCAAGATGAGGTTGTAGAGAGTGCTTTCACATTCAATGAGGGCTATTTCAATAGTCTTATGCGTGAGGTTGGGGTGAAAGAGAGTAGCTTCACACCTTTTTCTGAGGTAGTTTGCCCAGGGGTGGATGGAGCCACAAGAGACATTGTGATTGAGTCACAGGAAGAGCAAAAAGATGCTCAAGAAGATAAGCTTTCCCAGCTCTATGCATTGCTTATATCACCAATTGAAAGTCTTATTACAAAAGAAAATGAAGCAGATACACCACGAATTATCTTCATTCCTCAGAGCTATCTCTTCAACATCCCTTTCCCAGCCTTAAAAGGCCCCAAGTTCTATGCCATAGAGCAGTTCGTAATTTCAATGTCTCCTTCAATATACCTTCTTCATCTTGCATCACAAAAATCAATGGCCTCTTGCCACCCAACAGATGTGAAAGCTCTCACTGTAGGTAATCCCATGATGCCATTGGAGGCCATTCATCAGCTGCCAGGGGCAGAGAATGAGGCCAGTTCGATCAACTCCATTATCAGCGGTAAGCTCCTATGCGGTCTTAATGCCACTAAAGCAGAAGTAATAGCCCACCTTCCTCGCTACAATATCATACATCTTGCAACCCATGCAATCCTAGGAGATTCACTCGCAGAACACCTTTCAAATGTAAGTGACTCAAACACCCACAAAGATGGTGACTACTCCATTAAAGGTGCAGTTGTGCTTGCTAAGTCAGATGGGTCATGTAGTGGCATCCTCACATCAACTGAGATACAAAAGATGTCCCTTAAGAGTGAGCTGGTTGTTCTTAGTTGCTGCCGTACCGGATGTGGAAAGGTAACAGGGGATGGAATACTGGGCCTTTCACGTTCAATCATTAGTGCAGGAGCTGACAGTCTTATTGTGACTTTGTGGTCAATCTACGATGACTCCACTGCAAACTTGATGAAACACTTCTATCTTCAATACAAGGAACACAGGGATGCTCCATTTGCCCTTCGTGAAGCAATGTTGCAGCTGGTGAAGAAAGGGTACAATCCAGCACACTGGGGAGCTTTCTGCATGCTTGGAGTCTCTCCCAAGATCATGACCTCACAGGTTTGTTGTATATACCATAGGGGTGGTGGGAATGCATATAATGTACCAACATGCTTTAGTTTATTATCGACATAGATACATAAATATAGCACTAACAGAGGACATTGACCTCATATCAGTAGCGTAGGAATATGTTTGAACGGGGGGGGGGGGTCACAACAAAGCCGTATATATAGCCTTCTAGCTTCATAAGCTACAGAGCATTTTTCCTATAGATACGCTAATTTTATGTGCTCATGGGTTTTGATCAAGTGATATCCGATTCGCTTACTATTTTCTCTCATGCGAGCCAACCTAGTTGTGCAATGGGAAAATATTTCTATATATACACCTACCTATAGCCTCGATCCCATGCCTCCAAAGACGGAAAGGCACTAGGGATCGGATATATGTGTGTTTCAATGACTGCGCACGCGAGCGCACTTACCCACTTGAAATTTAAGGGGGGGTGCTGGCCCCCAGAGCTCCCCTCCCCCCTGTTCCTACGCCACTGCATATGCAATAGGTCAAATGCCCAGTATACATGTTAAATCATCCAGAGTCTTGCACTCATATAGGGTACCTCCATTAGCATCGCTGAAATGATGTAGATGCTAGACACACCTCATCATCTCCAGGTTAATATGCATGTGAAAGAGCAACATTCCGAACTGTGCTCATAACAATGAATTTCAAAAGCACCATCTTTCTTTATTTTGCAACATATTAATTGTTTATGATTCATAAATTTCTGTAACATTTTTTGCTGATTATAATTAATACTTGCTCAATATTAACAGTTCAACTCTCAGTCACCATTGCCAGGTATTGTTTAGCCAACATTTCTGACTCACGGAAGAGATTTGACTGAAAGTTGCCCAATCCCATGCACGTGGCCCTTTCCCTTTCCCATTTACATTCCAAAACCTTCACCAACCATTATTGCAAATTGTATCATATACAGATGGCCGTATGGAGAGTATATACGAAGTATACTCTTCAAATACTTTTGTGAGGCCTATATTTGTCGACAATTTCATAGAAAAATGAAAAGCAAACGCTTGGCACATAAGTAACTGAAATATATGCATTCATATGATGTTTACATTGGAATCCCACCTCCATAAAAGTACAGAAAATAGCGACAAATATCCTGGCCCAACAGAGAAGGCTTGAGAACTTTGCTGCATTACAGCGTTTAGTGCCCTGTTAGGCTTTCGAACAACTATAAACCTGTGGACAGGCTCTAGATCGCTAAAATTAGGCTTACTCAGTAAGCAAATAACAACATAACTTTTATCTATAGCAAAATCCATAATAATCTGCACCATGTTGCGCTGAACCCATTGGTACCCTTCCTTTTGGTGCGTAAGAAAATGTGCATCAGACTGACAAAAGCAACGAATGATCTACCAGAAGATGTCGGAGGCAGCCAAGACACTGGCAGAGGAGAAAGGGCCACTGTACACCAACCTTAAATATAACCTTGACATGTTCCACGTGTGTTGAAGTCAGACACAGTGTTCTTCATCCCGTCATGTACCATTCAACCTATGAAATATGGACACCTCGCTAATACAGATGTGTCCCTCTCTCCCTTCAATTACTGAGTGTGTGTTATGGGCCGGCTGAGAGCTTGTGTCAAAATGTGTACAATGTTGAAATCTGTGATACACATACACTGAATTGTTACATCTATACATACCTGTAAAATATCTTACATACAGAAGTACATATACATACACATGTAGGTACATACAAGTAGTGTATACATTGTACAGTGTATAGTGGAACAGTGTCCAATAAGAGCATCTCACGTGTGTATAGGTATTCATATGTAGAGAAAGAAATCCATTGTCACTTGTCCTCCAAAATCTCAACACTGTCTATCAATCCTCCCACTACGATAAGTCGGTCTTCTTCAGGAAGAGTGACTGCCAAGCATGCTGCTCGTTTGTGTTTCATCTGACTAATGACATGCCATGAGTTAGTGTGGGACTCATATCTATAGACATCAGTGGTGGGGTTCCATGAGTCATCGTCTCCACCAATAGCCAGCAGGTGACCACAAAACAAGGCTAGAGTAGAGCGTCTTACTGGTAGACTGCTGATTTCTTGCCATACATTTGACCTAGTAAGTGTCTGTCGTATTCTGGATCCAAGTGTCTCAGGTTGCCAGAGATCAGAAAGGTAGCAGGTGAAAACAGATTTTGACCCATAACGTCCAATAACTCCCCCTGCTAGGTAGAGTGAGTCCCCACAGACAATGCCTGATAATGACCGCAGTTTCTGTGGGAGAGGACGGACTGTGGTCCACTGTTTTGTGTTGATGTCCATCACCTCCACAGTGGCCAGCTCATCATCTGCTATACCTCCTGCTACAACTAGAGCCTGCTTAGTAGTGATAGGAGCTGTACGTCTGCGTGGTGTGGGCATAGGAGGGAAGACCACCGACCACTTCTTCTCACCAATTCCTGTGAGACTGAAGAGAGTATTGGTATGACCGCTACTATTCCAACCACCCACACTTGTGAGGAGACCATCAATAACAGCTAAGCTGAATTCCTTACTTGGGTTATTTGGTAGCCTAGACCACTGTTCATTCCCTAGAGTGTTCTGGTATGAGTATACCCTGCCTGTGCCATCTGGTCTGAAGTAGGCTGTGTTCCCATGCACTACTGCTGCTCCTCTTGACATTCTCTCTGGAAGCTTGTTTCCCTCCCTCCATGTCATCTTGCTGATATCTTTCTGAGTTACTGATATTGCTAAAGCTATTTGTGCTTTTTCTGCTGTAACTTGCAGCTGTTGGATACTGCTGGCAATGCCTTGCTGCTTCAACTGTTGAATCTCTCTCTCATGATTTGATATGGTCTTTTGGAGGTCTCTGATGGTCTTTTCCTTGTGCTGCAGGCTCTGCTGAAAATGTGCCACTAACTGCTGACTGTCTCGGAGCTGCTGTTGCATCTGCTGTAACTGTCTCTCCTTGGTATCTATTGCATGCTGATTACTTGCAATTGTATTCTGGTTTTCTTCAATAGTCTGCTGTTTTTCTTGAAGCTCCCTATCCTTAGCTTCAACAATTTGCTGGTTTTCTTGAAGCTGTCTGTCTTTGGCCTCCACCATCCTTTGCAGCTGTGTGCTACGTGCCTGGTATTCACTAGCTTCTCTTGTCTTAGCATCAATCTGGCCTCGAAACTGCTGCTCAAGTTGTTGGATTTCACTGCTGTTCTCTGCCTGATGCATGCTCTCTGTGTACTGGGGGGCTTGTTTCATCTCAGACAGCCTCTCACTGAGCTGGAGAGCTGAGGGACGTAGTGATTCTCTCTTATTCAGGCATTGGAGGGCAAGTGGCTTCAGAGAGTGAGTGTCTGGGATCAACTGGAGGTGGGCCTGACGTCGTTCAGTCTCTGGAACTAAGAGTCGAACTTCTTCATCAAATTGAGAAGAATATACAATGCGAAATCGATCAGTTGGATTTGGGAACTGCCTGGTCAAGATCTGAATTACTATTACACCAAAGGAGAATATGTCAAGCTTAGCTGTGTAGGATTTAGCTTCATCAAGAGCTTCAGGTGACATGTACAGTAGATTACCTGGGCACAGGGTCAAGGCTGTCATGCGAGGATTGCCAGTGGCAAGCTTGGACATGCCAAAATCAGTAATCTTGGCTCGAGTTCCAGCAATCATTAGGACATTGTTTCCTGTTAGGTCTCTGTGGATGAGACCATTAGAGTGGAGGTAGACCAGAGCCAGTGCTATGTCTAGGCAGATGTTTAGCTGAACGTGATAGGACAGTGGTCCTAGAGATCGCTCCAGGAATGCAGTGAGACTTTCATCACAAAGTTCCATGAGGAGAACAGGCAGTCGGGTGTCAGGGTCATAGTAGGTAGCCAGGTACTGGACAACATTGGGGTGCCTAGCTAAGCTAAGTAGATGACATTCCTCCCGGAACTTGCGTAAGTAGGAGGCAGTTCCAGGGTCACGGAGGTC
Source organism: Theonella swinhoei (assembly GCA_963970385.1). Lineage (NCBI taxonomy): Eukaryota > Metazoa > Porifera > Demospongiae > Tetractinellida > Theonellidae > Theonella > Theonella swinhoei. The sequence goes on along the minus strand of OZ019962.1, from coordinate 1,380,920 downwards.
AAAGAGTGTGGGGTGCATGATCTTGGCAGCACACAGTAGCCCATCACACTTGGCCTTACACACCCCTCCATATGATCCACTACCAAGACTCTCTGATTTGTAGAGCTGAATGTTGTGGTAGGCAAACTCAGTTTGTTGTTCAGCCATGGCTAAGCTATAGGGCAGTGAATGAAGTCATCATGTTTACTGTACTTGTACTTACTAGAATATTCTCTAATAAAAGCATCCCTGTAGCTACGTGGTTGTAGTGAGACTAGTTTATAGATGCGAGAAGCAATAGACACAATAGCCCAGTATAACACAGCAACAGATGTAGCCACTTTGTATGTTCTCTCACCTCTTGGTCAATAGTGTCTCCAGGGGCGTAGCCAGGATTTAGAGAGTGGGGGGGGGCTCAGCGACGTTTAACGATAATTAGTCGCGCGAAGCGCACCGAAATCTTTAAGCCACGCCCTCATTTTGAGACCATTGGACCATGATCGCGAGATGCGTAGCTCCAGCAGTAGCTACACGTACACTATAATGCTGTACCGAGTGCTATAGCTACTAGAGGGCTCATTTAGAGGGGGGTTCGTTCGAACCCGCTATATAAGATTTATTTGACCTACTTCGGCGTCTCGTCTGTATGCAGTTTTAGCGAAACGATCCCGAGCATGTAACTATCATGCTTGTCAGGCCAAGCGATGATGAATATGCATCCATGCACGGGTGGTAGTTGTCCTTTGAACTACATATATATAAACGCCGAAGTTTGTTATAGTACGCGCGAGCCGACATGCTACGAATCTACTGTAGCTAGAAGCCTGCTGTGCTTAGCTAAGCCGAAGGCACGTCACAAATACATACTACCAACTTCCTGGGATATGCTAGTGCGCAACTGAAAGGGGGGTGCTCGAGCCCCCTCTGTCCCCCCCTGGCTACGTCGCTGGTCTCTTTGAATGGACAATGGAAATGGTAATAACTGTGATGTATACAGTAGCAACACAGACCAGTGACTATGTATGCACTTACTATATACAAGTAAATAAAAAATTTAGGAAATTTGAAGTGTAATATAGGAATTGCATAAAAATGAACAGAGACAAGATTGGGACACAGACATGCTATGTACATCAACATACCTTTTAGTACATTGATGTATATAGCATGTCTGTGTCCCAATCTTGTCTCTGTTCATTTTTATGCAATTCCTATATTACACTTCAAATTTCCTAAATTTTTTATTTACTTGTCTCTTGTCATTTTTTTACTATTGTAAGCAATAATTCTCCCTAGCATGTCCTCTCCATATCCATAAACATCTGACCAAGTATTGAGCTACGGTATAAATACGTGATTAGTACTGAGGGCGTGGTTTGGTTGCAAGCAGCAGCTGCGTACACTTTGGTCTATAAGCAAACCTGCTAGCAACGTACTATCAGTCACCAGCGCTTTGGCTTGGTGGTATATAGTATCGTGGTAGAATAGCGTGCCGTTTCTCCAGCAGACAGCATATAAGCATATATACTATATGGTATCTATGATATAAGCTTACCGAGGTATATACGTAGAGGCAGAGCACTGTACGCGTGTGCAGTGTTCTGACAGTGAGAGTAGCACAAGAATCATCAACACATCTCTGTTTTGCTTATGTAGTACTAAGTGCTAGTTGCTATACAAATCGTCAACACGTTCTCTATCAGCCAGTTCACTCGTGCCTAGTTGTTACGCGCTAGTTGCTAAGCTTTTGCGCATGCGCGGCTGGTGTAAATGACGTCATTAATGAGTCTTGTCTCATGACGTAATCGTTTTCTTGTATGACGCAAGCTAACTATATACGTGTACTATGCACGTACATTCAAAATGAATTACGTAATCGCTATATATATGTACATGTATTGCATTGAGAGGAGTGTTAACATCATTATTACAAGAATCACAAGGGTTAATAAAATATGCTTTTGTCATGTTGCTATTAGCGATGATATCTCTACACATGCTAACTTTCAGGGTGATAGTTACCATGGTTGCTGAGTTTTGATCATTAGTTATCCTCATTCATAATACATTGCTGGGAGAGATAACGATCAGTAGTACATGAACTACAAGGGTTAACGAAAAAATTATACCTCTATTCCCCAGTACGTATTGATACATTTTCACATGCAAAGATTCAACTTCATTGACTTTATGGTTATTGAGTTACGCTTCTTCAAGAAGAAGAAGAAGAATAATAATAATAATAATAAGATGAAGAACATGGGCAAAAATGTGAATAGCACTTTTTTGATATTACGCATATCTTACATCACAGATCAACCAATTTTTGTTTCATGGTTATTTTTCACGCATTCTTCACCTTGATACCATTAAAAGTGGAATCAACTTCAAATTGAAAGTGAAAATGAAGAATATCCTTATATATGGTTTTCAATGGGGATAGACCATAGCAACCCCTATATACACAGTACTACCGTACTGTGTGATAGACAGCAGGAGTAAAGCCATATATGTTTTCCCTATAATTATAGCAAGCTAGTACAAATGGCAGGATGCCCAAGCATTATGATTGGGAATGACTCAACAACTCTTTACTACATATTTCAGAACATTTGTTGCTAGAGACACAATCTCATAAAGGTAGAGAACTAAAATATTACATGCAATACTTCAGCTTTACAGCCTTTATCGGGTAGTTACATACTATAGTCTACTAATTTCAGTTAGTCTTGTTAGCTGGTTTGTTGTTTGCAGCCTCCTCCCCTCTCTATCAGTAGTTGAGTCACAGCCGGAAGAAGTACTAGTTATCAAATTATGGATCCAGCTTGGATTCCAACCAGGACCTGAAACTAGAGAATATGTACCCCATAAGTACCTAAATTACCTTGTGATTGCTAGGATTTTGATTACAAGTGACTGACTAACCAACTAACAGACAGACAGAAACACAATGTTGCTGGAAAACTGCAAACACCACCTGTCAAACTGCTTCAGTCATGGTCTTATCCAGAAAATATTGACTGGATATAGGCAAACAGTCCAGTCAATAAACTATGATAAGTCGGTCTTCAGAAAAGTAACTGCCATTTCAGAATCCTGACTGACCACTTCTGGCAGTGTGTATGAGGTTTTACCCAGGAAATGCTAACAATAAATATTCTCCCAAACTTCAATTTACCTAAGTTAAATGGATAATTGATCAAATGGGACCTGCCTGTGGACCAGTTAAAGGTTGTAGGAAGCAGGTTACGTGAAGGACTGTGACCATGACACCCAACTGCCTGTTCTCTAATGGAACTTTGTGATAAAAGTCTCACTGCATTCCTGGAGCGATCCAAGCTATTGGTGGATATGTTGACTCAGGGTACCCATGTGGGTACGACTTGGAGGGACATGGTAAAGGCATATATGGGGGGCACCACGTGGCCAGTACTCAACTAGTCAGCTAAGAAGGCAATTACACAAGAGTGCTCAAGGTTGCATTGGTTTACACTCTACATTCAGTTCACATCATAATCCAAAACAGCACAATTAGAATAGTTCATGGAGTGTGATCCAGGCACTAACGATGAGGGTTGTGACCTCTCCTGAACTTATTCTGCCAGCTGCTGTGCAAGTGGCGAGAAAATGCAGCATTCTGGTTCTGTATACCTAATATCAGAAGGGAAACAGTAGTGTCATACATATCAGGCTCAGAACCAAAGTGAGAATTAAAAATGGGAAATCGTCCAAGTAGCATAAAAATGAATTTAAAGTTGGTATACCTAATAGCGTTCATGAGATATTATTGATTTAGTGAACTTTCCCCTTGTTCTGAAGTATATTTGAGGTTTAGGGGGTAAATTGCTGTTTAGTGTATTAGGGCACTCTGGTTCTCAACCCAATTATATACTCAGCAATCTACAATACAGGCTTTTGAGTTGTTGACTTACTCCAGGGTCCAGCATGCTTCAGTTTCATCAGCTCCTCGTTGTGGTCAGCCAGTGTACTGATCTACATGGAGCATATACACAACATATACAATGCAAAGGACTACTAGCTACTCTACACAATGAAAAGCACTAAAATACACCCTCTCAGCATGTTAAAGAACTAGTGCCCAAACAAGGCACATGTATATCTTACATTAGAACCCCACATCTCATGTACAATGAAAGTATATGGGAAAAGGTGACTGCGTCCCAAGAGTTAACTAGTTAAGAACATAAATATCCACACAAGTATACAGAGAACTATGATTGTGTGATGTACATGTATACAGCATGAAGGTTGTATGCAATATTAGATCTGAGAATTTTTCCCAGTGCATATATAGGTTAGACGCCGAGTCGAGGGAAATATGGGATTTAGAAAGCCAAGGGCCCTGAGCTGTAGCATCCGAGCGTAGCGAGGATGCTACTAAGGGCCCAAGGCTTTCTAAATCCCGTATTTCCCGATGACGAGTGCGTCTAACCGGTTTAGACTACAGCGAATTTCTGATTGGCTACACACTTAACAACTAGCGTCTATACCTAGCAACAGTTGGCTTCAGAGACGCAATTCACGCAAACGCATCAACCGGTTTAGACTATAGATTGGCTACACGCTTAGTAACTAGCGTCTATAGTAACGGAAGAGTTTGAAGTAAGACAGAGACGCTTGATCATCAAATGCCCAGATGAACTACTGAGGTCACTTCGGGAAGGATGACAGTGACAGTGGCAATGTCGACAGCTTCTACTAGAAGCGAAGAGCCGATCCTCGACTCCGACTCTGACTGGGACAAACTGGCTCTCCGTATTTACTGTATATACCTATTCTTTATAACCTGCTGCACCCTGCTACAAATAAACTTTGCACTGTACATGTAATGTCACTTTACACGCGCGCGTGTGTTGCCATAGCCTCAAGTCTCAATATACTCCACGTAGCGTGGAAAATACGGGATTTATTTTCCACGCTCTACGCAATCTGATTGGTTGATTTAAAGTTACCGTAGTCTAATATGCGGTTTAGACTTAGTGTGTGAGGAGATGCATTATGTAATCAAGAGTGTTATTGCGTCCTCTGAGTGCACTAATGAAACTGCATTATGTGCTTGGATAGTGTTTTCTAAACATTTTAGTGTTGTCATGTGATCTAGAACCAATCGGAGTCGAGGAAGGTTTTCGAAACGCATCGGGTCGGAGAGAGAGCAGCCAGGAGAATGGCACAGTCTCGGTGAAGTGACACATCAGAGAAGCAGCTAAGACATACTCGTATTCCCAGCGTTTGACTGCTTGGATACTCGTGCAGTAGCCCACCATTGCTCCATACGTGTATGGAGCGAGTGGGCTACTGCGTGAGTGTCCAGAGGGAAAGCAGCTGGAAGCACGCCCATAGACACAAAAGGAAAAGTGTGCATTAAGTTGCTTAAAACAGCAATCATGTAACCAAATGGAAGAATCTGATTGGCTCTAGGTCACATGACCAGCACTAAATTTATGTATACAATGTACATGTACCTTCTCAGCCAGCAAGACAGTCTGGCATTGGAGTTTGTTGGGTTTGGCATGATGCAGCACAATGGTTCGTGTAGGCTCATCCAGAGAGGCCTACACAATAACAAACGCAGTGTATATACACACATCTACAAAGTCTCACCAGAAAGAGCCTTTGTAAAATACCTAACAGGTGTACATGTACAGGCCTTTCTTTCCATCCTACTCCTTACATAGTTAGTGTGCTATGCACATGTATTTCTATGTAAGAGCTAAGATAGTACTCACAAGCAGTTCTTCCTTGATAATCATTCGGCTGACTATGCTGTGAACGTCCTTCACCGGCAGCTCAAACATCTGAGACAGTCTCTCTAGACTGGAGACAGGGAACAGGTGGAGGAAGAGGAAGGGAAGAGGGCAAGTTTGGTTATAGAATGACTTAGACGTACCTCAGTAGCTCTGCATTAGTCAGAGTCATGGGTTCATATGCCACTTATTTGCATGTGTGTACCATGAATTGAGGTATGTACTTCAATCAAACCTTTCAGCATACCTGAGTGTGTCATAAGTTTCACTGAAAGTAAAAATGAACGTCCTCAGAGATTCCTCCTGGATTTTCCTATAGTGGACAATGCCGTTACTATTGTTACATATTTTACATATGTATGTATGTACACATTTAGGCAATAATATACATGTACAACAAGACTAATGCACAGAGCTGACTTGTTTTACCTGCCAAGCATCTCCTTCACCTTCTCCTTGTTAATAAACAAATCCCAGACCTGATGGAAACAGATATACGTACTGTCAGGTATAGGAGACAGAAGGTAAAGTTCACCTTGATTTCAAGTATGTAATCTCTGCATTTCTGCCAGTTGCCCTTCCTCATGGCATGAGTGGCAGCAATGACGTGCTCACGCATGCTCTCTGGAGGGCCCACCAGTGGCTGCTTGTCGTGATAGCGCAGCTGGTGGTGAAAACTCTTTGAGATGATGCGTCGCCGACCCTCTGTTTCAGCAGCTGGAGGTACAGCGATTTCACATCAAATATAAGCTTTTGTGCATTTCATAAAAGTTTGACCACTGTATTTGCACATACACAGCAAGAAAGCACAATACTTCCATGCACATGTATAACTAATTATGCCTCTCTACCTCTTCTCTCACCCCTGAGTGGCACACATGATTTCATGGACCAAGCTCTCTTAGAGCTTAACTTGTACACGGTATCATAAAATCGTCATTGGATGATGTATGCACAAGGGAGAGCATGCTAAACCAGGGATATATGTACTGGTAGACACTTCATAATACATGTATATCCACCAGTTTACACATACATACATACATACATGTATATTAAATCATCCAGATGCCATACCAGCCATGTAGGGGACTTCCATGAGCATTGCTGAGGTAAGGTAGACACACTCCATCAGCTCCAGGTTAATGTGCATGTGGAAGGGCATCTGCCGACGTCGCTCCACTTTCTGTTGCTCCAAACTACGCTCATGACGGCTGATCAGACCCTATAAAATAAACATAGATATGTAGTATGCCACACACAGTAGGTATGCTACAACATAGGCACAACGTAGTCATCACAGCTCTATTTGTAGGAGAATATTAACATCAAGCACACTACCTAGCAGGAGAAGGGACCACTGAGAACAGTTCTGGTGGACTGTCTAATGGTGCAATGTGGATTAAGATTCAGGAAAAGGATCCCTCATAACCTCAATACTCAACTGTTATAACACCACCCCCACAACATTTATAAGGACCTGATCATGGATGTACACTGCAAATACTGAGCTATGAAGAAGGGTGGAGTCAGGCAAGCTTAGTATGAGTATTCCCAGCCACACCAGCTGGCCTGCTGATCACCTGTGCCAGTAGTTCCTTGGAGCGGCCACTTGACTGGACATCCATGAGAGCATCATGGGCATCTTTGATCATGCCATGACGAAATGCACACATGCCCAGCTGCACCAGGGAGCGGTTGTAGAGGATCTGTTCAAAAACACAATCTGTAGTATGATGCATGCAATGTACATACATGCTGTAAAGCCCAATGTACATATAACAAAAGCACATACATGTACATGAACATTCAGTCCCTTCCCTGCCATGAATATTGTTTGATATATAAACTGTACTCAGACAGAAAATAATCAAAAGGTGAAAGAGAAAGGATATATCCTGTGCCATGAAATTCTACAACAAACACAAACACCTGTGAACCTTTGGAAGTAAAAAACTTCATTTTTAGAGCTATCCAAGATGTTGCTGTGCACAATGAGGAATGTAGGCGTAGAAGGAAGGACGTATAACTAGAGACTAGCTGTCACACTTACTTGTTGAGGGATCACGCCATTCAGAAAAGCTACATAAAGGTCACAGGGCAGTGTTTAAGAGTGACTGTAAGGATAAGGTGCTGATGTTTTCACAGTTGCCTGAAACTGAACAGTAGTTTATTATCTAACAAGTGAAGGTACATAACTGTGACAATAGTATACACTAGTCAGTATACAGCTGAGAGAGTGCCCCTAAAATGGCTGTGCTGAGTATTGTTCAAGTTGCTCTTCTGATTGTCACACTAACAGGAAAAACAGGGCAAGAAGGAGACTGTCCTCCATGGTTTGAAATGGTCAATACCACATGGACAAGTACCAATGTCACATACTGCGCATGTAGCTCAACATTTTCAGAATACATAGAGTGTGACCAAAAGCAGCAGCAATCCTCCCTCACACTTGGCAGCTGTGTGTTCTATGACTCAGGAGCAGATGATGTGATGGCTGCAAGATGCAACTTCGTGTTCCCGAAACTCATGATAAAGAACAATGTCATTCCTCTGCCACATGAAGTGGGTGAGTTAAACACTACTATTTGTGGGAACCTGTCCAGAGCAGTGGAAGGGCCATTCTGTGGAAAGTGTGTCAATGGCACTGGGCCTTCATTATACTCCATTGGGAATGAGTGTGTTCCTTGCAGGCCTGTCAATGTGCTGTACTATCTGCTCCTACAATATCTGCCTACTACTGTCATAGTTCTTATGGTGGTTATATTCAGACTCAATGTTACATCAGCACCTATGGCACACTACGTACTGTTTTGCAATATGGTTGTACTCTACCTCAAGTCTGATATTGCATATGTCATGTGCTTTACTGCCAGAAGTACCTTCAATGTACTCAGCAAGATACTTTTAACACTAAGTGCTGTGTGGAGTTTTGATGTACTATTCTTTGTCTCTCCTCCACTCTGTATATCACCACACATGGAAGACATCTACAAGCCATTTATTGACTTCCTGGCTAGTCTATATCCTTTTATGTTACTGTTACTGATGTATGTAGGAACTGAGTTACATGCTCGTGACTTTAAACCAATTGTGATTCTATGGAGGCCACTTCACCTAATCAGTGTGCATTTATACAGGACCTGGGAGCCCAATGCATCCATAATACAAGCCTTTTCATCACTTTTCTTTCTATCTTATGCCAAACTCCTCTTTGTGATAGCTGCACCATTCTTTATATCAGCAGCTGTTAATGCTGAAGGGAAAAGGGTAGATCGATTGTTATACTTATTTTCAACTGTTTCTTACCTGTCAAAAGGACACATCTATTTAATCATATTCTCCATATTCATTACAATCTTTCTCTTCTTGCCCCCTCTCATTCTCCTCATTATCTATCCCACCTCCTTCTTTGAGAAGATCAGCCGCCACTTCAAACCAAGGTGGAGGATTGCCATCAAAGCTTACGTTGAGACATTCCAAAGTTGTTTCAAAGATGGCACAAATGGAACTCGAGACTACAGAGCAGTGTCTGGATATGTACTGGCCATAGGACTACCTTTCTTAACACTACAAGGAATAGTGACATCAGTGCTATTATATGAAAGTAAGACAACTTCTATATGGAACACAAATTTGTATATATCCATCTTCTTTCTGATTAGTATGACCATCGTGTGTGTGACAACACAGCCATACAAACACAAGATTGCCAACATATCAGCAGTGATACTACTACTTCTTTTTACTGCGTTAACAGGAATGAGTGCTTCCATTTTGGGAGGAAATGTCCTAACACAAGCGCTTTTCCTCTTCTTACTGAGTTTTCCTCACTGTGCACTTGGTGGCTATGTATTGCGGAAGATTATAAAGAGGTGCCAAAACAATCAGGATGAAGGAGCTCACTTAGTAGAGCATGCCAACTAATGCTAAAGTGAGTAACATATGGCACTGGTTTAGTGACTGGACACATACACCAACTTCGTATACTACAACTCATATAACACTAGGAAATACAGCATGATAGCATGTGTAACACGACATACGTAATTACACAGTGTGTATTTATATATACAGTCATTCCCCATTATATTTCCTCTCACTCATACTGTATTCCTAAACAGTAGAAAAGTACATATAAGTGGGAATGCACTGTGTGTGTGTGTGTGTGTGTGTGTGTGTGTGTGTGTGTGTGTGTGTGTGTGTGTGTGTGTGTGTGTGTGTGTGTGTGTACCTTCTCCCTGCATTGTTTTCTTATGGGATTAAGCATGTTACTACAGCATTATCTCTGCCTTACTTCGGGTGTAATCAATACTGCATTCTAAACATATACCACATTAAAGTCTATGTCGCCGTATATAAGGGCTAAATTTAGAAATGTTACTAAAAACAGAAATTTACCATGTGAGCATAGTGAAAGATCGTGACCGCGGCACTACTATACTGTACTAGTCCCGTGTTCACGTATGTATAGCAGATCAAGAGGATAAAACAGAAGCAAGACTCTGCATGATAACAGATCTAACTTGTATGTCATAGCCTAGACAGATATCTATGAAGCAAAATAGTGGCTTGACAATATTCTCTCCAAATATATACATGTATACACAACGTTTCGGCTAACTGCCTTCATGATGTGCAAAGAATGAGTGCAGACCAAAGATGAATGCACTAAAGTGCAGAACCCTCCGCGCCATGAGTTCATGCCATTGTGGACAGACCTTGCTTGGAGGCATGACCTAGCTATGGCAATTCCACTCACGACAACTTCCACACAGGCCGCTTACTGTGTACGCGTGGTTAAATACGCATGCGCACTTTCCGCAGGAAAATGGCCGACTGTACGTATGGCTTTCAATGGAGGAGTGCTGGATCACTGCAACAGAGCGGTTTCAGAGAAAACCCCACAAATTTTTTGACCTCCGTTGTCCACTGAGTACGTGACAGGATTTTCAGGACGAACAGACGCTCCAGAGGTGAGATGTGACTTAACTCTTTGGGGCCCACAGCACGAATTTGTGCCATTTACGTCAATAACGCGCTATCCGCATTGCGTAGAACCACAGCTTTCCCGACTTACCTCTTAGGAACGCTGTGCGTTTCTAGCCGCTGTTTGTGTTAGCTTTTCTAGTCAATATTACTTCACTGACAACGGATAAATAGGTTAAGAACTTTGCCCTTTTCAGTAAGTGATACTGGTAAGTAACCGGACTTCCGTTTATAATACGGAGCTACATTCCCACAAAGAAAGCTTCGAAGAAAGCTTCCAAGATGGCTTTTTACTCCTCTACACGGGCTTACTTGGCTTATAGTGTCTCTAGAACAGAAGTAAAGGTACAGTGAGCTCTTACCGTCAGTTTGGGCATCGCTATATGAAGCGGGACAAAGCAACTGCGTGCGTAGCTTTCACAAAGAACCCAAAAGGTATACTGCTATGCCCCTACCTACTGTAGTTCATAGGTAGACTCTAGGATGCTAAATAATCGTTTACCTGATAGAGAAAGCCAGTCACTTGGCTAACGGGCATCATGGAACGCTACCGGAAGTTCATTTGCGTTGAATGCGTAATATTGCGTCATACGCGGAAGCCTGCGTAATAAATTAACTTGGGCCCCAATGAGTTAACAGACAGACAGACAGACACACACACACACACACACACACACACACAGACCCAACTACTGTAACCCTCCTGCACATGCGCGGAGGGTTAAAAAGGATCGAGAGGAGACAGAAACAGAGCTAGGCATGAGCAAGAATCTTTCTATATACCTGGCATGAGTGCATATGTGCGCAAGTACACAGCATATCCGCTCACATAACATACTTGCATGTACATGTACATGTATGTACATGTATGCGTACTGTGGATGTAGACAATGTACAAGTTTAACCATATAACTACATGTAAATGTAGCTACTACACCTGTGTAGGCACGTCAGCATGCTGAATCCCCTCCTGCAAGTGACTCATCATCATCAGATCCTTTGCCTGGTACCACCTGACAAAGAAGAAGATCATCATGTATATTTATACATGTATAGTACATGTACACACCTATCATGCAGTGCATGGTGGTAGATTTGACAGAGCATGGCCCGTGTGCGGATACGACCCAGTTCTGCACTTGGACAGTTGTAGATAAACTTGGTCAGCTCTGTGATTACTTTAAGTGAATCTTCTGGCTCAATCTCCGGCTGAATCTCCTGCAAAGTCTTACCCTTCCCTTCTCCCTCCTCCTCACCTCCTTTACCCTCTCCCTCTCCCTCTCCCTCTCTCTCTCCCTTTCCCTCTCCCTCTCCCTCTCCCTCTCCCTCTCCCTCTCCTGTCTCATTGTCTCCAGCTCCTTCTGTCACATAATACTTGTGGTCAATCTGCACAATACATGTATACATGTACAGTGTACATGTATGACAAAATGCTACACATATAAATATACATGCACTTATGGCACGTCTTCCAATCCCCATGCATACATACCAAAATATGGATGCTGTGTGTACATGTACTTACGCCAGGTATGTACATCATATAGAGTGTACATGTACATGTACATTGCTCATGATGACTGTACATGTGTATGCTACATTTACCTTGTAGTACAGATGTTCGATTCTGCGGATGTAGATGCTGCAGAGGATGTCTGGATGTGAGTCCCTCAGCCGTGCCTCCATGTACACCTGTACTCTCTTAATAAGCTCATACACCTTCTTCTCTCCCTGTAGCCTGGATGAACAGAAGGTACATATGTACACTTGGGACAAGTCACTGTGTTTTTGTGTCATATTCTGTGAATGACATATGGTAACATGCAAGCTTACTCAACTGCAACGATATGTACATGGTCGTGGGTTCGAGTCCCACCTGAGGCAGCCAATTTTTCTTTGAAAAATGACTGTTTCGAGCGAGTTGTGTTGTGTTGCTTTGCCTTTCTGTTGTGTTGTTGTTGTTGCCTTGCCTTTCTAAGCATCTCTCGGATTGATTGTTCATGCACAATACTCGGTTTGCAGTTTGGTGTCTAGCTGGTTTGATTATCGCGGCCTTCTCCTAAATACTAAAAGCATCGCCTAGCAAGCTGATGGTCGTGGGTTCGAGTCCCACCCGAGGCAGCCAATTTTTCTTTGAAAAATGACTGTTTTGGGTGAGTTGTGTTGTGTTGCTTTGCCTTTCCGTTGTGTTGTTGTTGTTGCCTTGCCTTTCTAAGCATCTCTCGGATTGATTGTTCATGCACATGTACATTGTACTTCCATGGGCAGGTGAATGCAAATGGACTTCAGGGCATAAGGGCACACATAATGTACGGCTATATATAGCATGTGTAATTCTGACACTGTCAGTGCTCTACAAACTGAAAATTACATATATGTACTTGGTGACATAGTCAGTAGAGTGTGCATCTGTGTTCTGCAGTAGTTTAGTGAACTCATCATCTACCCTCTCTGCCATGGTGAGTACATTACCTACTACTCGCACCGGCTGATCCTCTGCCTCCTAGAGATACATACATGTATGTACCGTCATGTACTGTATGTACTGTACCTATCTCAGATCTTCAAGAGTCCAAAGACAATGTATACATGTATATATGTACATGTACATATGTACATGTATATATGTACATGTAAGAACTAAAGTGCAGAACCCTCAGCACCATGATTCATGAGTTCATGCCACAGACCGTGCTTGGAGGCACGACCAATGGCAACTGATGGAACTCAACAGAGGAAGAAATGACCACTTCACGTGGTATTGATTATAATGCGCATGAGCAGGAAAATGGCCGATTGTACGTATGGCCTTCAACGGAGGGAGTGCTGGATCTCTGCAACGGAGCAGTTTCCGAAAAGACCCCACAAATTTTTTGACCTCCATTGCCAGCTGAGTATGTGACAGTATTTTCAGAACGAACAGATGCTCCAAAAGTGAGATGTGACTTAACACACACGCACGCACATACAGTGTACGTATGCACGCACGCACGCACGCACGCACGCGCGCGCACGCGCACGCACACACACACGCACGCACACACGCACGCACGCACGCACGCACGCACGCACACGCACGCACGCACACACACACACACACACACACACACACACACACACACACTACCGTAACCCTCACTGCACATGCGTGCCGAGGGTTAATGAGTTGCCTTAGTGGATTGGACCAAAAGACACTCTACTAACAGGGTGAGCTAACTCACAAAATATCAAATCGATATACAGTGTACATATTCTTTACAAAACGTACCTTGAAGTTCTCCTCGCTATCCTCTATCAGAACACTATACTCCAGAGTAGGATTCTCCTCCACCAGACACATCAACTCTGTCAGCTTCTCAAGACAACTGTGAAACCAAAAAGACATAGGCACACAGATTTCTTCATGAAAAGCTAGTTGCCCTAACATACATACAGTATATGGATTGCACCTCGAATACATGACTTAATCATCCATGAGATGCTTAGAAAGAAAATCAAGGCAACACAACACAACAGAAAGACAAAGCAATTAACACAACACAACTCGCACATGTACATGCATATACATGTACTAGGAGAATGCAGAGAATCGCAGGTGAGTGGGTGTGATCGAGGGTGATTTACATTTGTGTGTAGTGCATAAGCCTCTAACAGACAAACTGAGGCAGCATCACTTTGACTGCCAACTAGAAAAGTGAACTTACGTTTGCCAGACATCCTCCTTCATGGCAGAGGCCACACTGGAGAAGTCAAATGTAGACTCTATTAGGTCAGTGAGCAGACGCAGCTTAATCCCCACACCTGCAGAGAGAGTAGAAACAGCAACACACACAAAACTAAAAGGTACACACACCGAAAATTAAAACATGGGCAACAGATGTGCATCAAGGGGTTCATATATATTGCATGTAATGCTTCCAAAAGTATGGAAAATGTATGGTAGAACTAACCTAAATTGTTTTCAGAAGCAATGTCCATCAACCAGTGTAACTTCTCTTGTAGGTTGGCCATTTCCACTGTCTGTAGATCACAAATGTACATGTACATGTAGCTACAACTCATACAGTACATACCAAACTACCTTGTGTGTGAGTGGTACACAAGACATATTAAGACAGTGTATACATATAATAGAGAGTGCTACCAGGGTGTATACATGTATGTCGTGATCCTAATCTACACATGACATGTGTATGTGTACATAGTACCTTCTTTCCCCTGTCAGCCATGAGCTCATTCCTCTTCTTTACCACCATATCTATGTCAACTTCCTTCACATCCTTATTAAACAGTACCCTCAATATATCCTGCACGTAAACAAGTATGCACATGTATATGTAGGTGTGTAAATGCAGCACACTCTCATAACAATTAGTTGGAAACCATACTGACTGATGTACACACTTCATGTACATGTATATACATGTACATACATGTACTCTGTACATACAATGTATATACATGTACCTGCTTAGTCATCTGTCCAGAACCTTTCTTCTCCACAATCTCCCACTCTCCTTCTCCCTCCTTCTTCTCTTTAGGCTTTTTGGCTTTCTGTCCAGGTTCTGCCTTGGGCTGTGTCTTCTCAGGCTTGGTTTTGCCATAATCCCTACATCCACATGCACATGTCATGTGTACAGTGTACCTGCCCTTGTCACTCTTACTCTTAAAAATATCGTGCTCTTTATCCTTCCATTTTTAGGTGTTTCTGTGTCAGTTGGTATTTAGGTCACCACAGTTTACACTAGAGGTGCAAGTCCTACATGTATGTACATGTACTGTATGTACATGTGTTTCGTTGGTTTGCCTCTCTGTTGTGTTGTTGCTGTTGAGTTGCCTTGCCTTTCTAAGCATTGTGTGACAATTAGTTTGGAGCTGTGTCTAGTTATCGTGGCCTCCTTCGTGCTATGTTTGAATTCACCTGCATATCAGGATTGAGATGCTTTGCTTGCTTTGCTTTGATTTATGTGTGATTTGCAGGTGAGCTATATATCCCAGTGGCTAGAAAGTGAGAGGTCACAGGTTGAATCCCACCCAAAGCAGCCAATTTTGTGTTGCTGTTGTGTTGCTTTGCCTTTCTAAGCATTTCTTTGATTGAGTCATCACATAGTTCTGTGTACATTACACATGGATTGTACATGTATGACACATGAACTGCTACTTGTGGAGCATGCATACAGTCTGCATGCGACTGTATAAAAGATACTGCAGAAATGGCAGCAGCTTTAAGATGAGCACTAAATTATCCCCTCACTTTTTAAGGAAGTATTCCAGAGTGAGCTTCCCAGGAATGACTCCTTCATCCTCACTCGAGCTTTCCTCTGTCTCTTCCTCTGAGCCCCACTCAAAATCATCCTGGTTTGTGGGTAGGTACAACGAATATATACCACAATATATAGCTACATGCAGCAGGCCTACACAACCCCTAAGTGTTTGGCAATTTTAGGGGAAGAAAAGTGAACAGTACTGTAACAGTAAGGATAATTTTTGGACATGACAAATGGAATCACATATCAGGGTCTCCTGGAGCTTATTTTACAGGAATCAAAAATCACATCCAGACTAGGAATGAGGCTGTGGCCATACAAAGTCACTGCACAGGTATATATCTCACCTCGTCATCCTCCATGTCAGCTGCAGGAATTGCAGGAGGGACAATCTCCACATCATCTACCACACGATGCTTTGCCTTAACCTCCTCTCCTTCCTCCTCCTCCGCCTCCTCTTCCTCCTCCTCCTCCTCCTCCTCCTCCTCTTCTTCCTCCTCCTCCTCCTCACCACCTTCAGCACCATTGTGTGATTATTCATGTACATGTATATACATGTACGTTGTAGGAATTAGGACCATACACTATGCATACAATGTACATGTACGTAACTGAATGTTGAGATATACTGTGTGGATGAATGAATCCAGAGACTATCATAGAGTTGGTAGACTCTATATGTAAGGATGGCGTCGACACACCCATTAGCCAAAAGTAATGGCTCAGAACTCCTGTTATAAGCCTTTTCAGACAAACAGCCCGCTCTAATAAGAGTCCTTCTATACATTATAATACTCTCACAGTACATAAAATATACAGCTACAGCGATTCTCGGAAAATTGTAAAAATGACGATTGTTCATCATCTTCTTCTTTATTCTTCTTCAGTTCAAACGGCCTACTGCAAAACTGGGGTTAGTAATCGCTCTAATTCTTTCACGAAAATCGTTTATACTGGAGTGTACATGATCCTTGATGCACAAAATCTTCATACCTTCTCCCAATGCTGTCAAACTCCAGGTCTGCAACCTTACAAGTGTTAGTTTTAGATGCCATTTTCTTGTTTGGTCACGTGCCGAACACATGAAGTTAGTTTTGTGTTGTGGTCGTCGCACTGTTTTGAGCGCTGTGTGTGTTGCTCCTTTGTGTCCGTTTCTTTGAACGACTAACTGTTGCAGGCAACTGGACCCGCTGTTGCACTCAGTAGGCAATATTCATACGATGACAATTGTTAGCTATGCTGCTTATAGGTATGCAAGGGAGGTAGAACTCTGCACGAGAGTCAGTAGGTTTATACGAGTTGCTACACCTAGTAAAAACCAGTAAAACAAGTGTAAAAACATTTTAGTGAAAATGTTTTTAAACTTTAGTATACATACAATCATGTACATTGGAACCCTCTAATCCTGAAATAAAAACACCTCAATAAACATGATCTGACATACGTTACTGTCCCAAATACCATATTTGTGTGAAATTCTACCCCTAAAATCAGGAATCACTGCTCAGGACACTTTTTCTGTTCCAGATTAGAGAGATTCCTATCATCACAGTTACATACCAAGCTCAGCTCGTTCGTCTTCAGAATTGACAGGGTTCTCCCTGAAGGACTGGATCTCAGTCTCAAACTCCTTCTTGTACTTGCGCACCTTCTGTTTCAGAGTCACCAGTGCCTGTATCATCGGGTATATATATATATATATATACACTACAGAATCAGAGTCGCATAACATCTACAAGCTCCACACTCATTACAGTCAACTTTTACACGTGATTTTAGGTTCAATTTTGTCCAATGTAAATTGTAAAAGCGTGTAAAATACCTTAGAATTGACTTTGCTCAACTTCTGTTTGGACTCCTTGTCAACCCACAACTGTTGAGGGTGTACAGGTTATAAAGGAGAAAAATAAAGCAACATGTATGCATGTACAAGTATATGTTTGTAGTTAGTATCTAATTTCTCCCAGTATTTTCATGTACTTACACCCTGGACAAAGTCTTCCAGTTCCACCAGTGTCCTGATGTAAAAGATGGGAGTGGTACCCTCTTTCTCCACCACTGACTTCGCCTTCTGGAATGCCTTCTGCAATGCCTCAAACCCTAACAATTGAACTTATGAGTTGTGTCATATACATACTTGTGTCATGTACCTGTTTGAACTTTGGCAATGTCCTTTATCTTCTGGCTATTCTTCATGGCATGGACAACAGTCTTGAGTTCATCGTATCTTTACACACACAAAACAGACACAGAAGACCACAGCAAGTATTATCTGAGAGAGTTGTATGGCCACCACACCTCTTATCTTTCTGTGAGCGCACAACTCTCTTCTCTTCCTCCTCATCATCACTGAATGTGAATACCCTACAGGGGAGAAGGTGCACAAACACTAACTCCAAGATATCAACATGTTACATCAAGTCATGACGTGAGCATGAGCACTGAGTTAACCATGGAATGTGCCTTTGGAAAAATTAGGAAGGTACATTAACTGCGATGCAAGGACACGTACACATGCGTACTAATTTCTATTTAGCGCTTCCCAGCTACCACGTGTGCTATCTGATACCTCACTTACTTGGTTCCTATAGCGGCACCAGTTGTCCCTTTCGCTCCAACCAGCCTCGGTTCATCATCAGAGCTCTCAGAAGAGCTTTCTGTATCCGTATCTCCAGTGGCAAAGAATCGAGACATGATTTTAATGTGTATAACACTGCGCATGCGTGATGCCGTCGTCTCGACTCGACTCTTTGATATAGCATGCACACATAGAATCTATGTGTGCATACATACTTTGGCTGTATCAGAGAGTCGAGTCGGTAGACTAGATCTATGCAGCAAGACAGGGGGAGAGCATGCAGTAATAATAACATACGTAAGGGAGGCCCTGTCTTGCTGCATATATACTGCCCTCATCCCCTGTCTTGCTGCATGTATACTGCATTTGTTTCTCTCTCTTGTGACACTGTCATCCCTACATCTTACAACATTAATGGAAATATTCTTACTATATATCTTGTATATATATGATGTGATTATTTTGGTTGCTTTTCTTGAGTCTTTTGGTTTCAGTTGCCTTTGGCTGGTATATATATAGAGAGAGAGAGTATATGTGCAGTTCTATGTTCATGAAAGCAGTACCACACATATTTGGTTGCACCTGGTAAAGTAGGTGGTTGAGTAAACTACATGACAGCTGTACTTGTGACATAGATATGAAAACTCTACTGTGTCTGCTGCTCTTTATTTCACTATATATAGTAACTGGACAACCACTGAATAAACCACTGAATGGAAATGGAAATGAACCTTGTCCTCCATGGCGAGTCAACACTACAGGAAAATGTAAATGTTCCTCAGAAAAAATTCATGATACTGTGATATGTCAAGATGACCCTAATCAGTTATCCCTACACGAGTGTTACTGCATGACTTACAATCATGAAATGGATCAGTTACATGTTGGTCCTTGTCAGTATAGTTGCCATAGAAGAGGAAGTGGATATTTCATACGAATTCCAGTCAATACAACTTCTCAAATCAATGAGTTCATGTGTGGTATATACAACAGGCAAGGTCAGTTATGTGGTAGTTGTGTGTCTGGCTATGCTCCACCAGTCTACTCCTACTACCTCTCCTGTGTCAACTGTACCACTAGCAACTGGGGCAAGTACATGGCAGTCTCCCTTCTTCCAGTCACTGCTTTCTTTGTCTTTGTCATCATATTCAGAATCAGTGCTACACATCCAAAACTCAATGGATTCATTCTCTGCATACAAATACTTATGTGTCCACCTAACATGAGGATGTTAGAAAACACTATTCATTCACACAGAGTCACTGCCACCCAGAGACCTATAATACAGGCATTTGCATCATTTTTTGGTATTTGGAACTTGGACTTCATCCGTCTGGTTTACCGTCCATTCTGCCTCCAACCTCACACAAATACTCTCCAAGTCATAGCTCTAGACTACATCATTGCTGTCTACCCTCTCCTACTCATTATTCTCTCTTACCTGCTGGTCACACTCTATGATCGCAATGTTAAGATCATTGTGTGGCTCTGGAAACCCTTTGTGCCTCTCTTCATCAGGTTTCGAAGACAGTGGAACATCAGAAGCTCACTAGTGGATGCATTTGCTACTTTTCTTCTCCTCTCCTATGTCAAGATTCTCAGTGTATCTGTGGACCTTCTTACGCCTGTACTAGTCTATGATCAGAATGGACACAGACTACCACAGCTCTACCTCTTCAACCAGGGAGATGTGGCCTTCTTTGGCAGTCACCACCTGCCCTATGCCTGTTTGGCCGTCTTCTTTCTCCTCACCTTCACACTGCTGCCTATGCTGCTGCTCTTCCTCTACCCCTGCTCCTGTTTCCAGGTCTGCCTCAATCGCATTGGCTTCAGATGCCAGTCTCTACACATCTTCATGGACACCTTTCAGGGACACTACAAAGATGGTACCAATGGCACTCGTGACCTCCGATTCTTCTCTGGACTCTACCTCCTCCTCAGAGTTGTAGTGTATGCATCTACTATGCTGTCTTACCAGATATTCAGCTATGCCTATGCCACTAGTGTCATTGTTGTGGCAGTTGTCAGTGTGGCACTAGCTCAACCATACAAAAACTACTACTACAACGTTATTGATGCTTCATTGTTGAGCCTGTTAACCATGCTCCATGTAACACTGTTACCAATGGTTTTTTATCATTCTCGCATAACTGAGTATGGTGTAAGTATCCTTTGGGTCGTCCTATTCCTACTTTTCACCACATATATCATTGTGCTCTTTTTCTACTGGATGAAAATTTGGAGATTCATCACACACTGTTGATATGCACTGCATTGAGGAGATAAACAGAGAGAAATGAGACTATATACTATAATTATTATACTGAGTACTGTGAGTAGAGTAACTATAGTAGTAGCAAGAGTAGCCTGATTTTCTATCCTTGTGTTACATGTGTTAATGGATTAGTTAAAATAAGGACTGTATAAGCTTTTGGCTTATTTGTGTTTCTTATCAAGCCTGAAGGTGAAACAATAAATTCATTATCTGAGTATGTGGCTGTTGAGATATAACTGCATGAGCACTTAGATGTTGCATCATACACTACAATAATTATTTGCAACCAGTAAAGCCTAATCACTGCCTGACTGTGAGGGATATGGAGTTAGTATACTACTTATATATTAAAACAAGTTTTATTGTCCATGTTGGCCATACATTGCAAATATATTAAGTATGAATCAACAGTGACGGTGCTTAAGTGCTACATAAACAAATTAAAAACAAACATATGGGTTTGCTATGATGATATTGAAATAGCAAAAAGAAAATACATTATTATATGCAACACAATCAAACAGAAAAGTGGCATACATATGAACATGCAGAAACTCACCTATGGCTATGTCAGAGCTATCCTGCTAGGGTTAGTTGTTAGATTAAAGTTAGTGCTAGCTGCTAGTGGGTGTGTCCCTGTGGGGTCTTTTTAGTTATCCTTAGACCTATACTAGTCTAGTAGCAGGGACCAATCATATATAACTACCACTATTGTACTGATCTTTGACCCTTTATTATTCTCTGCTTTAGACTCTACAATATACATTTTGTCCTTACAGAATCAATACTGAAAGATGACACTACACTCAGCGAAGAAGACACACTGTAAAATATTGTCAGTTGAAGTGACGCTAACATTTATGTCAACGTTTCCCACGAAATTAGCAAGGTAGAATTACTTTACTGCTACTCTATTGTATCCCAGATGAGGGCCACATAAATAAGGCCTCATAAAGTAAATTCATAGTTTCTCATCCTCTATTTCAATGCGGCGGGCGGGTAACTGACTACTCGTCGGTCGTGAGGAATTATTCCTGCTCATGCGCGAACAGTAGCCGTTTCTCCGCCTCTCAAATCAGCCTGGGAACGAGGCTAACAAAGCCGGCTCGATCACAGTTACTAAGCCCTCTATAGAAGACTATACCACTATAGCCACAGACACGCGCGCGCGCGTGTACTGTGTGTGAGTACTTGACTGAGTCAGCCACTTGAGTTGCCGAAAAAATGCAGCAAACACTACTATAGGAATGTTACTAGACCCTCTCCCGCTTTTAGAGAGGGTCTGGATACGAAGTAGTTTCCGCGTAATTTGCGGAAAATTTTACGGTGGGTAACAGGTGTGACACTGCGCATGCGTGATGCGTCGTCATGCAGGGACGCAATCCATCATCCCCTGTGTATATGTACCTGTTTACAGAGCGCTCTCTATGCAGGGGCTCGACTCTCTGATATAGCCAAAGTGTGTATGCACACATAGAATCTGTGTGTGCATACAGACTTTGGTATATCTTGTATATATACATTATGTGATTATTTTGGTTGTTTTGCTTGAGTCTTTTGGTTTCAGTCATCTTTATATACCAGCCAAAGACGACTGAAACCAAAAGACTCAAGCAAAACAACCAAAATAATCACATAATATATATATACAAGATATACCAAAGTCTGTATGCACACACAGATTCTATGTGTGCATACACACTTTGGCTATATCAGAGAGTCGAGCCCCTACATAGAGAGTTTTATTGTCCATGTAATTAGAAAGCAGTATTCCACACATATTTGGTTATTTGTACCTGGTAGAGTAGGTGGTTGAGTAAACTACATGACAGCTGAACTTGTGACATAGATATGAAAACTCTACTGTGTCTGCTGCTCTTTATTTCACTATATATAGTAACTGGACGACCACTGAATGAACCACTGAATGGAAATGGAAATGAACCATGTCCTCCTTGGCAAGTCAACACTACAGGGAGATGTAAATGTTCCTCAGAAAGCATTCATTATACTGTGAAGTGTCAAGATAACCCTTATCAGTTATCCCTACACGAGTGTTACTGCATGACTTACAATCATGAAATGAATCAGTTACATGTTGGTTCTTGTCAGTATAATTGCCATAGAAGTGCAGGTGGATATTTCATACAAATTCCAGTCAATACAACTTCTCAAATCAATGAGTTCATGTGTGGTATATACAACAGACAAGGTCAGTTGTGTGGTAGCTGTGTGTCTGGTTATGCTCCACCAGTCTACTCCTACTACCCCTCCTGTGTCAACTGTACCACTAGCAACTGGGCCAAGTACATGGCAGTCTCCCTTCTTCCAGTCACTGCTTTCTTTGTCTTTGTCATCATATTCAGAATCAGTGCTACACATCCAAAACTCAATGGATTCATTCTCTGTATACAAATATTAATGTGTCCACCTAACATGAGGATGTTAGCAAAACAAGTTCGTTCAGACCGAGTCACTGCCACCCAAAGATCTATAATACAGGCAGTCGTGTCATTTTATGGTATTTGGAACTTGGACTGCATTCGTCTAGTGTACACTCCATTCTGCCTCCAACCTCACACAAATACCCTCCTAGTCATAGCTCTAGACTATATCATTGCTGTCTACCCTCTCCTACTCATTGTTCTCTCTTACCTGCTGGTCACACTCTATTATCGCAATGTTAGGATCATTGTGTGGCTCTGGAAACCCTTTGTGCCTCTCTTCATCAGGTTTCGAAGACAGTGGAACATCAGAAGCTCACTAGTGGATGCATTTGCTACTTTTCTTCTCCTCTCCTATGTCAAGATTCTCAGTGTATCTGTGGACCTTCTTATGCCTGTGCTTGTCTATGATCAGAATGGACACAGACTACCACAGCTCTACCTCTTCAACCAGGGAGATGTGGCCTTCTTTGGCAGTCACCACCTGCCCTATGCCTGTTTGGCCGTCTTCTTTCTCCTCACCTTCACACTGCTGCCAATGCTGCTGCTCTTCCTCTACCCCTGCTCCTGTTTCCAGGTCTGCCTCAATCGCACTGGCTGCAGATGCCAGTCTCTACACATCTTCATGGACACCTTTCAGGGACACTACAAAGATGGTACCAATGGCACTCGTGACCTCCGATTCTTCTCTGGACTCTACCTCCTCCTCAGAGTTGTAGTGTATGCCTCTACTATGCTGACTTACCAGATAGCCAGCTATGCCTATACCACTAATGTCATTGCTGTGGCAGCTGTCAGTGTGGCACTAGCTCAACCATACAAAAACTACTACTACAACTTTATTGATGCCTTCCTGTTGATTTTATTAACCATGCTCTATGTAACAGTGCTACCAATAACATTTTATCACTCGCGCAAAACTTATGATGGCTTAAAACCCATTAATGGTGCCCTATTCCTTTTCCTTCTCATATACACCATTGTGCTTATTTGTGACTCACTGGAGATATGGAGACTAATCTCTTACTGTTGGTATACACTATACTGGAAGACAAGAGGAGGCAGGCAAAGTTTATGCATAGAGGAGTATTAGAACAACTATACACTGTATACTGATACATATCATTTTGTTGTTGTAAACTACAGGTGTGTTAGTGAGTTAGTCATTAATTAATTAGAGGGACCTCTTGATCATTACTTAAGCTGAATCTTTGCAAGATTTTTGTTTGGTTGATAGAGTCTCTGTAAAGATTTATGTGATCTTGTCTGTTGTAAAAGACAAAATTGTGTTCCAAAACTCATTTTATGCACAAAGTAAGCTTTTTTGTCTAGTTTCTGTGCATGGTATTCTTGTATATGTCCAAATATTATAATCTGATTAATGATCATGACATAACAGATAGTACGTTTATCAGGAAACTTTCATCACATATCCATTTATGCTAATCCACTCAGCATTTCCTTGGACCAGACATTATCATCATACTTTGAGATGATGGCATGCAACAATAATAACCCTTCACTACACCTTGGGGTTATTGTTGCAAGCCATCTTCCCTTGTCTTATAAAGTGTAAAAAATATGTTAAAATGTTGAAGGATGTAGGGATGGTAGTGCCAAAAAGTAAAAAATGCCAGTCTCTGCACATCTTCATGGACACCTTTCAGGGACACTACAAAGATGGTTACCAATGGCACTCGTGACCTCCGATTCTTCTCTGGACTCTACCTCCTCCTCAGAGTTGTAGTGTATACCTCTACTGTGGTGACTTACCAGATAGCCAGCTATGCCTATACCACAAATGTCATTGCTGTGGCAGTTGTCAGTGTGGCACTAGCTCAACCCTACAAAAACTACTACTACAATGTCATTGATGCTTCATTGTTGAGCCTGTTAACCATGGTCCATGTAACACTGTTACCAATGATATTTTATCATTCTCGCACAACTGAGTATGGTATAAGTATCCTTTGGGTCGTCCTATTCCTACTTTTAACCACATATATCATTGTGCTCTTTTTCTACTGGATGAAAATTTGGAGATTCATCACACACTGTTGATATGCACTGAATTAATTGCAAGACTTGAGGAGATAAACAGAGAGGAATGAGACTATATATATGCACATGCAGAAACTCACCTATGGCTATGTCAGAGCTATCCTGCTAGGGTTAGTTAGGTTACTAGGTTAGATTAGAGTTAGGGCTGGCTGCTAGTGGATGTGTGCCTGTGGGGTCTTTTTAGTTATCCTATACTAGTCTAGTAGCAGGGACCAATCATATATAACTACCACTATTGTCCTGATCTTTGACCTTTATTATTCTCTGCTTTAGACCCTACAATATACATTTTGTCCTTACATAATCAATACTGAAAGAAGTCACTACACTCAGTGAAGAACACACTGTAAAATATTGTCAGTTGAAGTGACGCTAACATTTAGTCTACTAACACCAAGTAAGTTAGCAAGGTAGAATTACTTTACTACTACTCTATTGTGTCCCAGATTAGGGCCGCAAAAATAAACGGTCATACACCAACGTTATTTTTGGGACTCTTATTAAAGATTGGTACCCAGACCCTCTCAACGATGTGAACACGAGCGTGTACCGTGTATGAGTACTTGACAGAGTAAACTGTGGTCTGTCAGCCACTTGAGTTGCCGAAAAATGTACTACAGGAATGTTACGTACCAGACCCTCTCCCGAGGGTCGAGGGTTATATAGTCTCCGCGTAATTATAGCGCGGAAAATTACCAGCGTAATTTTACGAGACGGTCACAATTGTCCACTGGGGAAGATCTCGCAGTGGAGAAACATGCGGGCCTTTCTATTGATCGCTAGCGTGCTAAATGTAATGAATTACGAAATGTGTTCGGGGCTAAAAATTGCGGCTTTCAACATTCAAAACTTTGGACCTACGAAGATGAGCAAGTCCGACGTGGTGGAGATACTGGCCCAGGTACGTACTCACTTACGTGTATATGTTACGTTTTACTTTTTTTTTACTTGGCCCTTACGTTTTACTTGGCTCTGTTGGTGCTAAATAGATTGTGAGACGATATGACATAACACTCTTGCAAGAAATCAGAGACACGAATGGAAAGGTTGTCTTAGATCCATTCTTGGATGAAGTAAACAGGTCGGCTGTATGCATCATAGCTAACATCAGCAATTACTCTGCACTCTGCTATATATATAACCTAATTAACCGCTTTACCGAGCGGTTTCCGCTATCTATATCTACTGGTGTAACAACCATCAAGGGCTGCTGTACATTCTACTCACATGTAGAGATGCTGGTAAATATACTTACCGGATGACAGTGAGTGGAAATCTTGGTCGTAGCAGTCACAAAGAAAGATATGCCTACATTTACAGGTGCACACTCAGTATCAACGTTTAAAGTATTAACTATAAAGTTTCCTTTATTAAAGATATGAAACAGTTGAAGTGGTGCAAACATACCAGTACAGTGATCCCACTGACAGCTTTGAGCGTGAACCTTTCAGTGTCCTGTTTAGAAGCAGGGAATCTAGTGAACAAAGTCAGTGGCTATATCTGACTCCTTGTACGCCTTAAGTTTCTCTGCCTTATTTTTTAGACCCATTAGAGTTCTTTCTTCTTGGTGTTCACATCAAGCCGAGCAGCGTGTGCAGTGAACTGAAGGCCCTAGAGCTGGCTTACTTTGACACATCCAGTCAGTTTGACGATGCTAATGGACTAATGATGGGAGATTTCAATGCAGCCTGCAGGTATCAACACAGAAATCAGTATGGTTTCCTAAGTTTCAGGAGTGTAGCTATAATATGGCTGAATGAGGATGTATGCAGAGCAACTGCATGCATGCTCAAGTATGAGGAAAGGTTCTATGGCTGATATGAGTGCAGTATTCTTATATCCCATTCATTGCTGGTTGTAATGGATAGTTGTATATACCGTGAATTTTTGCAGTAAAAATTTTTGCAAAGTTAACTTGTAGGAGTATTCCACAAAAAATATTTTGCAAATAGAATTACGAGATCATTTGCATGCAAATCGGAAACTTCACAACTGTCATGGTACAAAAATTTCATGCAAAAATCACAAAATTCATGCATGAAATTTTTGTACCATGACATTTGCCCTTGTGTACGATATGCTCTCAATCATCACTTCAAGGATGATTTCAAAAACACATTACAATAGTTTGTAAGTGGAAATCCTACACATGCAGTGTGTAGATTCTGGTAACTACAGGGATAAATAAGTGGTCTTTTCTAACAATCTTTTTTCTATGTGTGCAGTATATATAATATGCTATCCAGTTATTATCTTGTATGTAAATGTTGATATATTTTAGCTACCTATCAGGATGCCCTTTCCAAGACTTGGCACTTAATACCAATCCCTTTTTCTCCTGGCTGGTGGACTTTTCAATGGACACCACTGTCAAATCATCATATTGTGCCTATGACAGGTGAAATAATATAACAAGAGTAATTAAAATGCTGAAGGATGTAGGGATGACAGTGCTAAAAATTAGAGAAACAAGGTATATATGCAGCAAGATATATACAGGGGGATGAGTACATGCAACAATATTAACCTGTGCTGCATGTTAATCCCACAATAAAAGATGTAGGATTACGCAGGTTGTTATTGGTAATTACATGCTCTCATGTTATTGTTGTATGCCCTCATCCCCTGATAATTTCAATCGGGAAGATTTGCTCTATTTCAGAATTATTGTTGGAGGGGGAATTAGGGACTGTGTTGTTCCAGACTCTGTGAATGTGTTCAAATTTGATGAGGAATATTCTCTCAAGCAGACATTGGTCAGTATGATATGAGCAATGCTTTTGTATTTTAATTTTGATCTTGTTTGTTTAGGCTGAAGATGTTAGTGACCATTATCCAGTGGAGGTGGAACTGAACAGTCACTGTAAGTAGCTATACCTCTATATAAACTGTACATATAACAATCTAGAATAGTGGTTAAGTAGTGAGTTTTCAAAATCTTTTTGGCCAACACGTTTTGGCTTCTCAGCCTTCTTCACAAAAAGATTTTGAAACTCACTGCTCACTTCCTGACCACTATTCTAGATTGTTACATTTACAGTTTCTAAAGTGGCTACAGTCTAGTGAAGCAGGATAGTTGTCGTTGTCATTAGACTTTGTTTCCTTTATTTACTTCTTGTATACCTCTATATGATTGACAGCAGGGGGAATATAACTATAGTGCTAGATATGTTTCTTATTCAATATAGGTAGCTGTTTGAAGACCATTCAATTGCTGGTATTCTCAACAGACCATCGTTTTGCACTCTCTGAGGGCCCACATGCCATAGAAGTAGTAACACACAGTGAATATGCAGCTGCATTCGAAATAAACAGTCAGTGCTTTTGGAACAACAGTACAAATAAACTGGAGCTCAACTTACGGTCAGACTTTGGGTTCACTACATGTGTACATAAGAGTGACATTAAGAGTGTTTCCATTGTTCCTGTGTCTTCTGATGGGTGGAATGTGAACACAATTGTCACATTTGTTTGTGACTCTGACCGTCTGTGTTCATTGCTCACACAAGACCTGGATATCGACTACTGGGTGGATGCAGATGGTAGTGACAATGGAGCTCCTCTTGTACTAAGCCTTGTGTGAAATAGCTAGTAATAATAACCTAGCTTCTAGTGATATACTCTTTAGAGTAGTGTAAGGAAGCAAAAAGGATTTTGTAATTAGTGGTACAGACTACTAATAGTACCACTAGCTACCTACTCCCAGGAATATTGACCACTAGCTACCTACTCCCAGGGAGATTGACCACTAGCTACCTACTCCCAGCAAGATTGACCACTAGCTACCTACTCCCAGGGAGATTGACCACAAAATGTTATTGGTGTCAATAATCCTGTAAGTAGGTAGTTAATGGTATATACCATCATGTATACTAGTTACTACATCCTTTCTGCTTCTTGATGGTCAACCAGCATGGATTGTTCCTTATAATTGTTTTTATACACACTTGGCACTTCTATCCCAATTAAGATTTAATGTGTTTACACTTGTGTTTCATTGTGCAAACTGTTAGATCTACTTTTGTGTTTGCACAAGCCCCACCTTTCTACTCCCGTGCAATGGAGCCCCACCTTTCTATGAAGAATGCTTGTGCACAACTACAAAATTGCTTCCAACAAATATGGCAGTTTCTCGATTTACAGTTGCATGCGTGAAGTTACGAATCGATGACATGAGTTTTTGTCTGCCAAAAGCAGTTGTGTGATACATTACTTAATTCAGTGATTGTGTATGTGAAATACAGAACACAAATCATATATTGTCCAGATATGCACGAGGAAATGAATATTCACAGTTACTAGGAGTAACAGCATTGCTTGCAGCTCAGGACACTCCAGCAGGTTCTCCTGACAGACCTTTGAACTAAAGCATGAACTATAGGGTTGATTTGAGTGCCAAACAGCAGTACACTCAGTGCAATGTAGCTCACATCAGAGCTGTGGTGTTCCGACACCATTTGAACCACAATAACAATCTGAAGAGAAAATAAGTACATGAACTACATGTAGCTTGGAACCTGCTGGACTAGCACCATCTCCAATGCAATACTCACCACAAAGGGTAAATTGCAAGCAGCAAATAGAATGATGACCACAATCATCAGTTTAGCAAACTTCACTTCCATTTCACTGTCTGACTGAGAAGCTTTTTGTGTTAGTGAAACATTGCCATCACGCATCCGAGCAGACTGTACCATCTTATAGATTCCACAGCATGTAGCCACCGTGAAAAACAGAAGTACACCAAGAGTTAGGGAGGTCAGTCCAACATTGACAATAGATACTACTTTGTTTGGTATAGTGCGTGAAGTCCAGTCAAAAAAACAGAATATTCCTGGCTCCACTGGCACAATGTTAGCACCTACTACGAGGGGCAGACATGATACAAGCAACATTGCTACACTGGCCAACAATAGGACCACTATTCCTTTCATCATGGAGGCTTTGCCTGTCATCTGCTTGTTATAGACAAATGGATGGCACACAGCAACATAGCGATCCATGGATATTGCCACCACCAGTACATAGGAGAAGAGGTACCATGTATTGATGACAATGGACTGATAGGTACACAGAGGGCCTATATCCCATAAGAGGGAATTGTCAACTGCAGCAGCAACACCAACTGTCAGACCAAATACAACAACTATGGCATCACTCAGTGTGAGAACAAAGAGTAGGATAGTTGGCCAGCTAGGTTTGTTCCTCAATACACAACCAACTATGGGAACGCAACCAGTGTTGAGGACCATTCCAACCACCCACATACAGATGAAGATTATCTGGTGACTCCTCGAGAGCTCTAACTCTGAATCTTCTGCACTTGTATTCAAAGGCAATGTCGTGCTGTTCATCTTAAAGCACTTCTACACAACTACCCTTCTAGTCAGTCTGGGCATATTTCATAAAAGACAGATAACCTGCTGCATGATGATACAGTCTTCATACAGGAATGCTAATTCATTGTTCCACAATGTACACCACACATGGTAATATAATATCGATGTCATTGCATGCACACAACATTGAAAATTTGCAGACCTATGTAGCTAGCCTGTCACACAGTACATTTGGGTAACTATCTCAGTACAACTCTTTGTTAAGAAATGTATATGTAAGCCTTGCAGCTTTACATTCCTTTTTAATTAGTAATCCAAACAGTGCTAAAAACACACTGTGTATAATAGATATAGGTGGCAAAATGGCTGCTAGATGTTCCTTTCCTTCATCTGAAGATGATGATGGCACTTCACATGGATGTATCAGCAGCTTTACTCCCAGTGCAGAATCATCAGAAGAATCAAGTGATATCGATTGCAATCCACTTCCAACAAAAAGGCATGAAAGGCAAGACCACTCACCAAAAAGCACCCAAGCTTCAAAAAGAGTTGTAGCATTTGATTGTGAGATGGTTGGATGCCATCCTAGTGAATCCTGGCTTGCCAAACTTCCAGAGAAGAGAAACAAGAAGCGTAACAAAATGCCCACTGAAGTGTCTGTTGCTGGTCGCTGTGCCATAGTGGACTACGATGGCAATGTACTGTATGATAAGTACATACGTCCAACTTTAACCATTGTTGACTTGAGGACCTGTATATCAGGTATAACTGCAGGTCATATGGCAAAAGCAACACCATTTGGTAACGCTAGACAAGAAATATTGGAGATGATGCAAGACAAGGTGGTTGTTGCACATGATATTCGGCATGATCTTGCTGCACTTCAAATTCCTCAAAATGTGCTATCAAGGAATATTCGTGACACATCTACTTGCCAGATACTTCGTAAAGTAGCTGGAGTGCCATCCACACATCCCAAAGCTTCATTGCATAGTCTTGCCATGGGAGTTCTAGGTCGTGATGTTCAAAAATATCTACCACATAGTCCAGTCGAGGATGCAAGGATTGCTATGGAACTATATCGAGCTGTTGAAGAGGAGTGGGAAAGGGAAATGGCTGGCTAGATTCACAACAAGTATACAACAAACTGCTTTTGGAGAGTTCACACATAAATATATGTACATGTATGTTTGTATACATAATAATGTAGTTTTTCCCCAGCTTATTCTAGCAGTCAGATCTTGCTGGTGGATATTAAACCATCCACACACTTCTATGTAACACATTGGTAGGTTGGTAGAAAAATGCCAGACTGTCTTCTTGACTTCCTGTCAGATCCCTCTACTGGCAGTAGAGATACATGATGAGTCTGTAACACAGAGAGAATGACAATGTATGTGCACGTGTACATCACGTGGCTACTGTGTATTCAAGTCTCCGATAGTCTCGTGCCCAGACCACACCCCGAAGGGAAAGGGTCTGGTTGCTTTCACCACATTTCCTGGGACTCATTATTGATTGCTTTCTGGTTTGAGAAATCAAACTACCAACTAAGCCTTGTGTGAAATAACCTAGCTTCTAGCGATATACTCTTCAGAGTATGTGTAAGGAAGCAAAAAGGATTTAATAATTAGTGGTACAGACTACTAATAGTACCACTAGCTACCTACTCCCAGCAAGATTGACCACTAGTTACCTACTCTCAGCAAGATTGACCACTAGCTACCTACTCCCAGCAAGATTGACCACTAGCTACCTACTCCCAGCAAGATTGACCACTAGCTACCTACTCCCAGGAAGATTGACCACAAAATGTTATTGGTGTCAATAATCCTGTAAGTAGGTAGTTAATGGTATATACCATCATGTATACCAGTTACTACATCCTTTCTGCTTCTTGATGGTCAACCAGCATGGATTGCTCCTTATAATTGTTTTTATACACACTTGGCACTTCTATCCCAATTAAGATTTAAATAATTGACCGGATATGCGAAAACCGAGCACTTCGCACACGAGATGAAAATTGCGTTTTGGTAATATTTAGGTAGATATGGGTGTGGTCTATAACTCACGAAAATTTGAAGGCGATGGCCTGTATAGTTTCTGAGATATGAGACTTGGAACCGAGCCCATAGCGTTATTTCAGATTCACGCGTTTCCGAGAAAACGAGCGTTATTGCCGTTGCTACGTGAGTGCGTATATCTACAATATTAACATGTTTAGGGCCTACGGCTGCTTTTCAACTCGCCAGTTGGCGTCGTGAATGAGCGCTGAGAAGTCACAGAGGTAAAGAAATAACAGCAACGTGGCATACTCGTGCCTTGGGCTTCTCCACAGAAGTAATCGTGCCTAAAGTCCATGGGGGCGGGGCGATCGGTAACCTCGAAGAGGTCGAGGTCTTCATCTGCAAAGCAGTCCAGGGTTTGCAGTAACTCGCTATTACATCTTAGCAGAGGCAAATATAATCAGTTGAGACTTTGACTGTAGTTCTAGTGCAGCTGTAAACGATTCTGTGTTTTACCTAAGAGCGGTAGCCATGCGTTCCTGTATACGCGTGCTATGTGCGCTCGACAATGCTGTACGTTTCGGCGTGTAACTTTCACAACGAAGCACGTATGAGCGCAAAACTTCACCATAGTGTTGCTTAAAGACCAAGGAAAGTAACCGTACAAAGAAAGAAATTTAGCCCCAGGATGACCTATTTGGCTTTGAACGCGTATATCTCAAATTGTCATTTTGTGCGAAGTGCTCGATTTTCGCATATCCGGTCACAAATTTAAAAAATGTGTTTACACTTGTGTTTCATTGTGCAAACTGTTAGATCTACTTTTGTGTTTGCACAAGCCCAACCTTTCTACTCCCATGCGATGGAGCCCCACCTTTCTATGAAGAATGCTTGTGCACAACTACAAAATTGCTTCCAACAAATATGGCAGTTTGTCGATTTACAGTTGCATGCGTGAAATTACGAATCAATGACATGAGCTTGTGTCTGCCAAAAGCATAGTTGTGTGATACATTACTCAATTCAGTGATTGTGTATGTGAAATACAGAACACAAATCAAAAGAAGATATATTGTCCAGATATGCATGAGGAAATGAATAGAAATGAATATTCACAGTTACTAGGAATAACAGCATTGCTTGCAGCTCAGGACACTCCAGCAGGTTCTCCTGACAGACCTTTGAACTAAAGCATGAACTATAGGGTTGATTTGAGTGCCAAACAGCAGTACACTCAGTGCAATGTAGCTCACATCAGAGCTGTGGTGTTCCGACACCATTTGAACCACAATAACAATCTGAAGAGAAAATAAGTACATGAACTACATGTAGCTTGGAACCTGATGGACTATATAGAACGGTCTCTAATGCAATACTCACCACAAAGGGTAAATTGCAAGCAGCAAATAGAATGATGACCACAATCATCAGTTTAGCAAACTTCACTTCCATTTCACTATCTGACTGAGAAGCTTTTTGTGTTAGTGAAACATTGCCATCACGCATCCGAGCAGACTGTACCATCTTATAGATCCCGCAGCATGTAGCCACCGTGAAAAACAGAAGTACACCAAGAGTTAGGGAGGTCAGTCCAACATTGACAATAGATACTACTTTGTTTGGTATAGTGCGTGAAGTCCAGTCAAAGAAACAGAATATTCCTGGCTCCACTGGCACAATGTCAGCACCTACTACGAGGGGCAGACATGATACAAGCAACATTGCTACACTGGCCAACAATAGGACCACTATTCCTTTCGTCATGGAGGCTTTGCCTGTCATCTGCTTGTTATAGACAAATGGATGGCACACAGCAACATAGCGATCCATGGATATTGCCACCACTAGTACATAGGAGAAGAGGTACCATGTATTGATGACAATGGACTGATAGGTACACAGAGGGCCTATCTCCCATAAGAGAGAATTGTCAACTGCAGCAGCAACACCAACTGTCAGGCCAAATACAACAACTATGGCATCACTCAGTGTTAGAACAAAGAGTAGGATAGTTGGCCAGCTAGGTTTGTTCCTCAATACACAACCTACTATGGGAACGCAACCAGTGTTGAGGACCATTCCAACCACCCACATACAGATGAAGATTATCTGGTGACTCCTCGAGAGCTCTGAGTCTGAGTCTTCCGCACTTGTATTCAAAGGCAATGTCGTGCTGTTCATCTTAAAGCACTTCTACACAACTATCCTTCTAGTCAGTCTGGGCATATTCCATAAAAGACAGATAACCTGCTGCATGATGATACAGTCTTCATACAGGAATGCTAATTCATTGTTCCACAATGTACACCACACATGGTAATATAATATCGACGTCATTGCATGCACACAACATTGAAAATTTGCAGACCTATGTAGCTAGCCTGTCACACAGTACATTTGGGTAACTATCTAAGTACAACTCTTTGTTAAGAAATGTATATATAAGGCTTGCAGCTTTACATTCCTTTTTAATTAGTAATCCAAACAGTGCTAAAAACACTCTGTGTATAATAGATATACGTGGCAAAATGGCTGCTAGATGTTCCTTTTCTTCATCTGAAGATGATGATGGCACTTCACATGGATGTATCAGCAGCTTTACTCCCAGTGCAGAATCATCAGAAGAATCAAGTGATATCGATTGCAATCCACTTCCAACAAAAAGGCATGAAAGGCAAGACCTACCACCAAAAAGCATCCAAGCTTCAAAACGAGTTGTAGCATTTGATTGTGAGATGGTTGGATGCCACCCTAGTGAATCCTGGCTTGCCAAACTTCCAGAGAAGAGAAACAAGAAGCGTAACAAAATACCCACTGAAGTGTCTGTTGCTGGTCGCTGTGCCATAGTGGACTACGATGGCAACGTACTGTATGATAAGTATATACGTCCAACTTTAACCATTGTTGACTTGAGGACCTGTATATCAGGTATAACTGCAGGTCATATGGCAAAAGCAACACCATTTGGTAACGCTAGACAAGAAATATTGGAGATGATGCAAGACAAGGTGGTTGTTGCACATGATATTCGGCATGATCTTGCTGCTCTTCAAATTCCTCCAAATGTGCTATCAAGGAACATTCGTGACACATCTACTTGCCAGATACTTCGTAAAGTAGCTGGAGTGCCATCCACACATCCTAAAGCTTCATTGCATAGTCTTGCCATGGGAGTTCTAGGTCGTGATGTTCAAAAATATCTACCACATAGTCCAGTCGAGGATGCAAGGATTGCTATGGAACTATATCGAGCTGTTGAAGAGGAGTGGGAAAGGGAAATGGCTGGCTAGATTCACAACAAGTATACAACAAACTGCTTTTGGAGAATTCACACATAAATATATGTACATGTATGTTTGTATACATAATAATGTAGTTTTTTCCCAGCTTATTCTGGTGAATATTAAACCATCCACACACTTCTATGTAACACATTGTTAGGTTGGTAGAATGCCAGACTGTCTTCTTGACTTCCTGTCAGATCCCTCTAATGGCAGTAGTAATACATGATGAGTCTGTAACACAGAGAGAATGACAATGTATGTGCATGTGTACATCATGTGGCTACTGTGTATTCAAGTCTCCGATAGTCTCGTGCCTAGACCACACCCCAAAGGGAAAGGGTCTGGTTGCTAACCGTTGCTTTCACCACATTTCCTGGGACTCATTATTGATTGCTTTCTGGTTTGAGAAATCAAACTACCAATCACATTCGCAGTAGCGTGCACGTGCATGGGTAGTGCAAAATTTCCTTCCTATGCTTTCTAACTTTCCACAATGGAGCTCCTCTTGTACTAAGCCTTGTGTGAAATAACCTAGCTTCTAGCGATATACTCTTCAGAGTATGTGTAAGGAAGCAAAAAGGATTTAATAATTAGTAGTACAGACTACTAATAGTACCACTAGCCACCTACTCCCAGGAATATTGACCACAAAATGTTATTGGTGTCAATAATCCTGTAAGTAGGTAGTTAATGGTATATACCATCATGTATACTAGTTACTACATCCTTTCTGCTTCTTGATGGTCGACCAACATGGATTGTTCCTTATAATTGTTTTTATACGCACTTGGCACTTCTATCCCAATTAACATTTAACGTGTTTACACTTGTGTTTCATTGTGCAAACTGTTAGATCTACTTTTGTGTTTGCACAAGCCCCACCTTTCTACTCCCGTGCGATGGAGCCCCACCTTTCTATGAAGAATGCTTGTGCACAACTACAAAATTGCTTCCAACAAATATGGCAGTTTCTCGATTTACAGTTGCACGCGTGAAGTTACGAATCAATGACATGAGTTTGTGTCTGCCAAAAGCATAGTTGTGTGATACATTACTCAATTTAGTGATTGTGTATGTGCAATACAGAACACAAATCAAAAACATGGAAGATATATTATCCAGACATGCATGAGGAAATGAATATTCACAGTTACTAGGAGTAACAGCATTGCTTGCAGCTCAGGACACTCCAGCAGGTTCTCCTGACAGACCTTTGAACTAAAGCATGAACTATAGGGTTGATCTGAGTGCCAAACAGCAGTACACTCAGTGCAATGTAGCTCACATCAGAGCTGTGGTGTTCCGACACCATTTGAACCACAATAACAATCTGAAGAGAAAATAAGTACATGAACTACATGTAGCTTGGAACCTGATGGACTATATAGAACGGTCTCTAATGCAATACTCACCACAAAGGGTAAATTGCAAGCAGCAAATAGAATGATGACCACAATCATCAGTTTAGCAAACTTCACTTCCATTTCACTATCTGACTGAGAAGCTTTTTGTGTTAGTGAAACATTGCCATCACGCATCCGAGCAGACTGTACCATCTTATAGATCCCACAGCATGTAGCCACCGTGAAAAACAGAAGTACACCAAGAGTTAGGGAGGTCAGTCCAATATTGACAATAGATACTACTTTGTTTGGTATAGTGCGTGAAGTCCAGTCAAAGAAACAGAATATTCCTGGCTCCACTGGCACAATGTCAGCACCTATTACGAGAGGCAGACATGATTCAAGCAACATTGCTACACTGGCCAACAATAGGACCACTATTCCTTTCATCATGGAGGCTTTGCCTATCATCTGCTTGTTATAGACAAATGGACGGCACACAGCAACATAGCGATCCATGGATATTGCCACCACCAGTACATAGGAGAAGAGGTACCATGTATTGATGACAGGTACACAGAGGGCCTATATCCCATAAGAGAGAATTGTCAACTGCAGCAGCAACACCAACTGTCAGGCCAAATACAACAACTATGGCATCACTCAGTGTTAGAACAAAGAGTAGGATAGTTGGCCAGCTAGGTTTGTTCCTCAATACACAGCCTACTATGGGAACGCAACCAGTGTTGAGGACCATTCCAACCACCCACATACAGATGAAGATTATCTGGTGACTCCTCGAGAGCTCTGAGTCTGAATCTTCTGCACTTGTATTCAAAGGCAATGTCGTGCTGTTCATCTTAAAATACAACTCAATAATATATCCTTTTAGTCAGTCTGGGCATATTCCATAAAAAAAAACAGATAACCTGCTGCATGATGATACAGTCTTCATACAGGAATGTTAATTCATTGTTCAACAATGTACATCACACATGGCCATTGCATGCACACCACATTAAGAATTTGCAGACCTAGCTAGGCCTGTTGTCACACACAATATTTGGGTATATAGCTACAACTGTGTCATAATAGTAAGCCGTGTAGCTACATTCCTTATTTAGTAATCAAAACTATCCCTTGCATAAGCGTCTGTGCTAAATACACTCTGCATATAGTCTTACTCACTGTGTATAATAGATAGATATAGGTAGCAAAATGGCTGCTAGATGTTCCTTTTCTTCATCTGAAGATGATGATGGCACTTCATATGGATGTACTATCAGCTGTACTCCCAGTGACAGAGTATCTAAGAAGTATATGGCCAGTGACAGAGTATCTAAGAAGCATAAGAGTCACATTCCCAAAAGACCATTCTCTACTCCCAGTGACAGAGTATCTAAGAAGCGTAAGAGTGACACTCCCCAAAGGCCACACTCTACTACCAGTGACAGAGTATCTAAGAAGCATAGGAGTCACACTCCCCAAAAATCGCAACACAAAGCCTCTACATCAAGTGAAGTGAGGACTGCTGAAGTACCAGTGAGACTGAAGGAATATCATGGCTCCAGCAGCAAGAAGCATACATACCAGCCTGCTCAAATATTGATGCCTCCTTCAGCAACAGCAGGAATTCGAAGGAAAGGCAAAGCTCCCAACCCACAGAGAAGTACCACAATGAGTGATGATGAAGACCTCGCAACTGAGAGTTTCTCTTCCCCTAGATCTATTGATATATCAAAATCAGAATCATTTCAGTGCTCAATGCCTTCTGGGAGTCCCTTTATATATGACCCTGAAGGTCCAGGTGGGTGTACTATAGCAGATATCATAGCAGCTAGAAGACACCGCCCCAGCTTATTTCATCCAGCTACCACAGAATCATCAGAAGAATCAAGTGATACTGATTGCAATCCACTTCCAACAAAACGATTCAAAGGGCATGGAGAATTCAATAGAAGGCAAGACCTCTCACCAAAAAGCACCCAAGCTTCAAAATGGGTTGTAGCAATTGATTGCGAAATGGTTGGATGCCGTCCCAGTGGATCCTGGCTTGCCAAACTCCCAGTGACAAGAAACAAGAAGCGTAACAAAATGCCCACTGAAGTGTCTGTTGCTGCTCGCTGTGCCATAGTGGACTACGATGGCAATGTACTGTATGATAAGTACATACGTCCAACTTTAACCATTGTTGACTTGAGGACCTGTATATCAGGTATAACTGCAGGTCATATGGCAAAAGCAACACCATTTGGTAACGCTAGACAAGAAATATTGGAGATGATGCAAGACAAGGTGGTTGTTGCACATGATATTCGTCATGATCTTGCTGCTCTTCAAATTCCTCCAAATGTGCCATCAAGGAACATTCGTGACACATCTACTTGCCAGATACTTCGTAAAGTAGCTGGAGTGCCATCCACACATCCTAATGCTTCATTGCGTAATCTTGCCAAGGGAGTTCTAGGTCGTGATGTTCAAAAACGTATACCACATAGTCCAGTCGAGGATGCAAGGATTGCTATGGAACTATATCGAGCTGTTGAAGAGGAGTGGGAAAGGGAAATGGCTGGCTAGATTCACAACAAGTATACAACAAACTGCTTTTGGAGAGTTCACACATGAATATATGTACATGTATGTTTGTATACATAATAATGTAGTTTTTTCCCAGCTTATTCTAGCAGTCAGATCTTGCTGGTGGATATTAAACCATCCACACACTCTATGTAACACATTGTTGGGTTGGCAGAAAAATGCCAGACTGTCTTCTTGACTTCCTGTCAGATCCCTCTACTGGCAGTAGTAATACATGATGAGTCTGTAACACAGAGAGAATGACAATGTATGTGCATGTGTATATCACGTGGCTATTGTGTATTCAAGTCTCCAGATAGTTTCGTGTCCAGACCAGGGAAAGGGTATGGTCGCTTTCAACACGCACATTTCCTGGGACTCATTAAATTGATTGCTTTCTGGTTTGAGAAATCAAACTGCCAATCACATTCGTAGAAGCGTGCACATGATGGGTAGTGCAAATTTCGTTCCTATTCTTTCTAACTCTACGCACAGTCTGGGCACCTAGGCCCTATAATTACTTCCGTTGGGTGTGAGATTCGTTACTAATCTAACGTACAGTCCCAAGAAATGTGGCAAAAGTGACCAGACCCTTTCCCTTTGGGGTGTGGTCTGGGCACGAGACTAGCCTGGTCTCCAGACAGATCAATGCTACATGAACATACAATGGGACAGATGTGTTAGCTTGCACAGACATGTATTATATACCACTCCTCTTGCCCGGGGACTTATCCACACAGTTATGGGATTCAGAAGTTCAGCTGTAGAGTTATAGACTTGCAATCTTGTGGAAGAGACTCATAAAGAACTGCTTGGCTACACCCACACACACGGTCAATCTGTATCAATATATAAGGTCGACGGTGATTATACAATTCCATTCACTCACCATATCTCTTGGAATGCCGTGACCAGTAACAAAGACACATCTACTGTGCTGAAATAGACATTTATGCCAACACAAACTTGCGCGGCGTTAATTAGAAATAGAAACAATGATTCCGCACTCTCGTCCGTTGCCCACGTCCCTGCTTGGTCAATACCACACTGGAACATGCCACGAACTTGGCCACACCTGGCATCCCAGCTGCATCCATTGCTTTCTGGAGTTGATCTATTACGTTTTTGTTGGAGCAGTTAAAGTCTATGGTCCACTGTATTTGGTGAGCTGACTGTGTGCAGCTCTCCAGCTACCTTTTTGCAAACTTGGTTTGCATGTTGTATTACTCCTTCACTATGCAGTGGTATTGTACATACATGTACATGTAACAATTAACACATTCATTCTCATGCATGTATGGTTGATTGATTGCTAGATTTCAGACATAGCCAGACAAACACCCATCAAGGATGTGCTGTTGAAGACAATACCACACGTGTTAAGGTCCTCTGTATTTCTGACTACAAATGGATCTGGTTTCATTGGCTGCCTCTGCCTGCTGAGGTGAATCCCCCCCCCACTCCCCTAGATTGTATGTTCTCTATTTACGTAACTGCCTCGTTCATCACCAGGCATTTGATTGGGAGATTCTACTACCCTTTGGCAGCTTATGCTCCTGCATTTCTTTCTGCATTTTTCGCAATCTTAATTGAAAGAAAGAGCAGGTGTGTATGCTTTTATACAGGTGCACCTTAAAATTGTACGATTTGTAGGCGTGGTCTTCTTGCTGGCTATGTTTCAACCTTGGTGAGTCCTTGTGCTCATCATGCAACATTATTCACCTTGTATGCCGTATAGGCTGTCGATGCCATTTATCAGATGCTGAAATACAGAGGTTTAATCACCCCTATTCCTTATGGAGAGGTATAGGAATCCTTATAATATGCACCTCAACAACGTGTCTACATGAGAGATGTTCAAACCATGTATACATGTATACTCCATTATACATTGTATGCAGGTGATGTTGTTCTGTGCAGCTTCAGCAGTGCTACTACCAGCATACAGGTCCTACATATTGATTGCATTCACAGACTGTGGTCTTGTGTGTATACTACTGATATCTGGTGCTGTCTGTCTGTATGTATGTATGTATGTATGTATGTATGTATGTCTGTCTGTCTGTCTGTCTGTCTGTCTGTCTGTCTGTCTGCACATGTATCATAGATCCAGAGAAGGCTTACACGATGCTATTGGAAGTGTCCTGTCGTAAGTAACATATATATGCCATGTGCATACATGTTACATGTGCATGAGCTGCAGACACATTTTAGTGCATTTGTCCTCATTTCAGGGAGTCCCAATCAAATGACTCCACTGTATCTCCCTTACACTAGCATCATTTGGTCATTATCCATGCTTACCTTCCAGTGTTCTCTTTCATCCTCGATATCCTAAAGGAGTGACCAGATTTGTAGAGAGTATACTGTAAGTCTGGCTGTTAGCTATTTACATGCATTTTGGAAATTTAAAATTTACTCACAGCCATGGGCCAGTTACAATGTGGCGTTATACAGGGTATGTGTGTGCAAAAATTGCACTGGTGAGTAGATGGACGACTAATATAGTAATATGACCATGAGGTTGTGCCTTTGTCTCAGCTCAGCCTATGGTGCTATGCTATTGGATACATAACTCAAGTTGCTGTCGGATTAGTCAGCTCAGGATCCAAGATTCTTAGACAATGGAGTAAGTTGGAAAGGAGCTGCCTCAGGTACATAGATTCACTACATGCTCTCTCTCTCTCTTGATCACCAACTGAGCCATATGCAGCAGTTCCCATTAGCATTTTGATTTACATGTATATGTACATGTGCATATATCTAGGAAATTGTATGTTGCACTTGGCTAATATTATTTTGACACAGAGCGGTTGAAGCATGTCCTTCTCAATTGGTACAACGTAAAGTTTGGCGTCTTCCTTGCAGCTCACATTGGTGGATTCAAGGTCTAAGTCACTAATACATGTATATACATGTACGTATGTATATCTAATGTGACAAACATGTGACAGGTATTAGAAGCGATCTTGTTCCTGCTACCAGTGAGTCGCAATGTGAGGATGACGATTGCTGGTGAGTGGAAGGTACCACACAAATTATGTACATGTATGTGTGCTTTAGTGCATAAGTGTGTTGCACTACGTATGTTCCAGGTATGCTGGCTGGACTGGCAATGACAACAATATATAGTTCGTCATTGTCCCTGTATGCTGCTACTAAGGCACTAGAGGTATATGTATAGTATATTCCAGCCTACATGTATGTGTAGTCAGTCTCACATTGTTGTTATATATATTATGCTTGCACATATTCATTACACAGTGTGTAATGTAGTATATTGTCATGTCGTTACCTGCAATAAATATATTCAGGTGGTGTATTTTAAAGCAGTAAAGAAAGGCTGGGCCAAGAGATTTTACTATGGTGACACTCTGTTATACGCGATGTCTACAGCATTTGTATTTCATGTGGTATGTGCCAGCCATAGTCTACCTCTGTGTAATGCACAACAGATTAAGTTTATATGTAGCTATGCCTGGAAAGTGAGTGTCACGGGTTTGACCGAGGCAGCCAACTTTTCTTTGAAAAATGACTGTTTCAAACAAGTCACTGAGTTGTGTTGTGTTGCTATGCCTTTCTGTTGTGTTGTTGTTGTGTTACCTTGCCTTGATTGAGTTATCCTGCACATTTACTCAACTTTCTGTTGCTTTTACACATTTTCTAATCACATTTAGGCATTCTTTGAAGCTCACAACTTGCGCCATTCCTACTGGCAGTTTCTGTCGAATGTAACAGGTGGAAGAATTGGTCAGCTCAACTGGGAAGAGATTGACAGGTTTGGTACCGAGGCATCGAAACTATTTAGAAGGCCTGAAACACAATCCTCTTCTGAAACTAATGAAGAGGACCCCTAGTGTAATGAAATGCCTATTACTACATCATTATTTTATGTACTAGCTCTGCACATGTCCTATGATATTGTGATAAATAGAGTGAGTTACACATGAAGCTATACTGTTGCTCTATAATTCATCCCTGGCTTTGATTTTCATTTTGAATGCCTCAATTTGTCTCTGGACTGCTTTTTTCTTCACGTTGTCTCTGTGACTAGCGTCCACTTCACTCTGCAATAATACAAGAGCTTATTAACAAGACAAGTAGTGAGTACATGTATGTACTTGTACTAATGTGTACAGTGAAATAAAAATGATTACTTTTACCAATTTTGTGGTACTGAACGATAGAAAAAATTA
Organism: Theonella swinhoei; assembly: GCA_963970385.1. Taxonomy (NCBI): domain Eukaryota; kingdom Metazoa; phylum Porifera; class Demospongiae; order Tetractinellida; family Theonellidae; genus Theonella; species Theonella swinhoei. Next base: position 1,336,814 of record OZ019962.1, on the reverse strand, counting down.
TTTTGCCACTTCTGCATGTCACTGTAGACTAGCAGTGTATTTTTGGGTGTATTGTTGAATACAGAGCCACATGTAGGCCATGTTATGTGTCAAAAAGCTTATATCCACAGTGTTTTGGATTCATGAGCCATTTTGTATGTTAAAACTAATGGACATGTCCATGCAATCAACACAGCTATATCATAGAGTCGGTAGACTCTATATGTAGGGATGGCGCCGACACGCCCATTAGCCTTAACAAAAGTAACGGCTCAGAACTCCCGAACGCGGATGTTTTAAGCCTTTTCAGACAAACTACATGCTCTGAGAGTGCTTCTATACACTTTAATACTCTCAAAGTACGTAAAATATACAGCTACAGTGAATCTCGGAAATTTGTAAAAACCCGGATTGTTCATCATCTTCTTCTTCTTTCTAATTCAGTTCAAACGGCCTACCGCGAAACTGGGATTAGTAATCGCTCTAATTCTTTCACGAAAATCATTTATACTGGAGCGTACATGATCCTTGATGCACAAAATCTACATACCTTCTCCCAAAGCCGTCAAACTCCAGGTCTGCAACCTTACAAGTGTTAGTTTTAGACGCAATTTTCTTGTTTGCTCACGTGCCGAACACGTGAAGTTAGTTTTGTGCACTAGTGATGCAGACTTTGTGTCCGTCGAGCTGCCTCTGTTTCGAGCGCTGTGTTGTCTTTTTTGGCTACGTTGCTCCGTTTCTTTACTATTGCAGGCAACTGGACCCGCTGTTGTACTCAGTAGGCAATATTCGTACAAGACATGATGTAGGAGTCACTGAAAATTGCTAGATATCCTGCTTATAGGTATGGACGGGAGGTAGAACTCTGCACGGAAGTCAGTAGGTTTATATGTGTTGCTACACAACTAAAAAACCCAGTGAAACAAGTGTAAAAACATTTTCACTAAAATGTTGAAGGATGTAGGGATTGAAGTGCCAAGAAGTATAGAAACAAGGTCAAAGTACACTATGCATGCAGACAAAGGCAGGGGATGATAGCATGCAACAATCATGACATGCGTAACCCCATATCCCTACATCTGTAAATGCTAAAAGGGGTTACGCATGTTATGATTGTTGCATGCTATCATCCCCTGCCTTTGTCTGCATGCATGGTGTACTTTGACCTTGTTTCTATACTTTTTGGCACTTCAATCCCTACATCCTTCAACATTTTAGTGAAAATGTTTTTACACTTTACTATAATCACATGCACATACATATAGTCAAACATGTAATTGTAAAAATTAATGTGATTACCACATCTTCCTCTTTCTTCTCCATGATATCAATTATGGTTTCAGCTTCTGTGTTAAATAGTTATAAACAGAGTTCATATCACAGGTGGAGGGATTTCATGATGCTTAGAATGGCAGAAAGCTATGATCTCACCAGTATCACTAATCCGTCCATCTTGCCCGTAATAGTGAGTTGGTCTGATTAGTGTTGGATGGGCAGAGTAGACCTGAAGGTCACGGACTGGGAATTGCTCGGAATATTCTCTCCTATAAAATGATCATGGGGTGGTAGTACTTCAATACTTCATGCATTCTTGGAACATATATATATCAGGTTCACCCATTAATTGCCTTACATTGGATGTGCTCCATACATGATGGCTATGAAATCATCCACTGGTAGCATGTAATGGAAAGGATCCGCTGCTAGCAATTTGTAGGCACCACGATTGGATAGAAGATAGCCCAAGGTAAAGTATGAGTAATTTGGACGAATGAGCCACTTGGTTCCTTTGACATGCTTCTCTTTTATAGAGAAATCAACCCTATTCCGTCCAAGGTAGCTGCAAAGTGTGTTATCCAAAATCTGTAACATATACACTTGTGACTGCATGGAGGCTCTATACTTACATATAGTCCCAATTTAGAGCCAACAGTTTAGTTTCTCTCATGATACTATAGAGCCCCTTGGTGAAGTAAGACTTGAAATAAACATCATCTTCCAGTACTAGAACTTTCCTCTGATTCTCTGATACCACCTGCAGTGTAGGGGAAACACTTGGCAATGGTATTAGCTGCATAAGAAACCTCATATTTAAAATGTAAAGGCACTTTGAAATCATTTCTAATTTCCAAGAATTACCTTTTTCCAGATAGAGTGATGGCTGAGGAAGCATCCAACCTCTCCCATACGCATTGTAAGGTTTTTGTATTTGTCCTGTCGATTAATGCCTAGTTCATCCTCTACATAGCTGACATTGAGGTCTCTGAAATATGATGTATCACACACATGCACACACACACACACACACACACACACACACACACACACACACACACACACACACACACACACACACACACACACACACACACACACACACACACACACACACACACACACACACACACACACACACACACACACACACACACACACACACACACACACACAAACACACAGTCGTAACCATGCACTTTAAATCACTGAGCTAGTTGATATACCTTCCATCCACTGCATTGACTATTGTGTAGTTAAACCCCAGTTCATCTAAAATGGCAGCCATCCTCCCTCTGCGCTCTGGCCGGCGAGCAAGATTGATCACATACACCTGCAAAAAGTAAATAGGAGATTAAAACTTTTTGCACATGTCTACATACAGTATACACTCACTGCATCTAATTCAAGTCCAGAATTCATTATAATAGGCATTTGTCGATGCATAAACTTTGAATAGAGCACAGGTGGATGGTTGACTGAATGGAGATATAGTAGTGAGTGTGTTATTCACCTTGATAAGTATCTTTATCCTTTTTCATACACTGATTTTATATACCTCTGATGTGATCAGTTGCCATGAAAATGACTATTGATATCATTGTTAGCCCTAACTCACCTAAGGTGTCCAGCTTAAACTGAAAGAAATCTCGAGATGCCACATTAGTATCCTTGTACTTCTCATCTTCCATGATGTAACCAAAGAATTCCGTGTTGAGAACATGCATAGCAACACCTGCATGTTGGAAGATTTTCATTCATTAACAAGGTGTGTGTGTAAAGTCCCCACCTAGGTTTGAGGCTTCCCACACGTGTTTAACCTCAGTGTTTACATTACATTGTAAAAGGAGGAAGTAGGCGTGGAATCTTGGCTAATACAGTTTATTTTGCATGTGTACTTCAGTACTGAATTTGGTAATGCTCTTCACTATTTATATATATATATATACAACAGTATGTGTTCATTACAAATTATGTGTAGTGACTAGCCTTCTCTCCGAGCTGAAAAAGCAAACTGTCGAACATCATTTACAGGACCTATAAACTTGGGGTGTGGAGGATGGTAGACCAGGTTCTCAGAGTATGGTGAAGATAAGTGAATTAGGACAGCCCCAAACACCATAGGAGCAGAAAAGCAGCCTACCCTATCCCTCTGTACAATAGGCATGTATAAATCATCATCCTCGTAGTTGCCCTGAAAGCAAACAAAGAAGAATATATTTTGTTCACAAAGAAACTGAGGAGTTAGTAATGAGTATATACCAGATCATCTTGGGCCATCCAGAAATTTGAGTAAGCTAATTTATATCCAGCATCAAGCATAGGAGCAACAATAGTCCTGCAGGAATGGAGACAGATGAACACATTCTATGGGAAACAGTACTATAGAATGCGTACTTGTTTTGTTCTATAAGGAGCTGTAGAGTTCTGGAATTGACTAGGAAACAATCTGCATCCAATGTCTACAAAAAAGCAGTATAAAGCTGAATGAATCACACAAATTCTTGGTGATTGTCATGAACTCACAAGCATGTAGTCAGCTCCAGCTTCCCGAGCAGCCTCCAGAGCTTGCTGTCGCAGTCGGGCTTTATTCTTGTATCTATGTACTGACTTTGAGTAAGGATCCTTAGTTGGGTAGACCCACTTGGGAGAGGAATGGCAGTCCACTGACTTGTAGTGGGGCTTTATCCTATGACACCACATGCTCAAGGAAAATCGAGTGCCATCTACATTATGGTCTGTGTGTACCCTATGGATAACAGTGGAGATACCAACATATTGGCACAGTATTTAAACCTGTTAGATAATATGTGGAGATGCACACTTGGATACAGTATATTAGCTGTCAGCAATGCATGTACTAAATCCTTGGCAATGAAACATGCATGTGCTAGCTAATATGACAACAGTACTGCTCACTGGAATGCATGTTGATTACAGGTGATGGGAAGACATTCCAGTGTTTAGTATGCATCACTTGTGAGTGAGATGGGGCACATACAAGCAGTAGATACATCTCTGGCATGTAAGTAACAGGAGATATGTGGTTTTCCATACCGGTTTTTCACAAATCAAGTATAGTAATAACTATAATTATAATCTAGACTCTGGTATGTTTAGCAAAGTCGAAATGTGTGTTAGGTGTATATATATTTTCTCTTGAATATCTATCTGACTAACAGCTAGACTGTATACTAATCTACTGCAATTTCTCACAGGTGGACTGAAATCCATACATACATTTGTGCCATATTTAATATTACAATCGTATGTTCTTAACAAGCACACAACATCTGGTACAGGATCTCCCATAATGTGGTTAAGGTACACTCACCATATAGATATCCTGTCCTTTGGGTAGTCCAGACCTTCCAAGTATCCGAAGAAGTTTGGCATTAGATGGAGAGAGTTGGTGATCAACACAGAGACGAAAACATGGGGCGCTAGATCTGTCGCCTCTTCAGTCTCTTCTGTGCAATTAACTCGTAGGGTCAGTAGCAAAGCGAGCAAACCGCTAAGCTGTAGCATGCGCGTCCCAGTATACATGTTTTGGAGAAAAGAAACTGCCCATGCAGCTACACTGTAGGAGATTCCCAATCTGCATGCCTTTTATAGTTACAGTATTCTAGGTAGTTACCATGTACAAGTACAGGAATGTAAACGCGTAATATATACGCCACTGCAACTAGCTCCTCGTAGCACGAAAGGAGATGTATTGTGAGAGCAAAGCTACATATATATGGTAGGTTAATTAGCTAAAGCTACTTCATCCAATAGTATTGTTGCGTAAAATATTTTTTAATATATAGCACTTTTACTATTTATTTAAACACAGTTTTACTATACATAAACTTGCAAGTGTGTAGTACGTATTACACGTAGAAGTCTTATTCGTGAGTATATAGCATGTGTATGTTATAGTTATATCACCTGTAACCGACGCGGCTCACGAGGGCGCCCTCCGACGCTCAGGATGTGCGCATGCGCGTGATTTATTCGAAATCACGCGCATCCACACATCCTGAGCGTCGTGGATCTTATTCGATGGCAGAGAGAGGGGTTGGGATGTAGATTATATCACCTGTAACCGACGCGACTCACGAGGGCGCCCTCCAACGCTCAGGATGTGCGCATGCGCGTGATTTATTCGAAATCACGCGCATCCACACATCCTGAGCGTCGTGGATCTTATTCGGTGGCAGAGAGAGGGGTTGGGATGTGTCCAGGCCGTCGTTAGCACCACCGTTAGCAGTACCTCGCGACGCTCAGAATGTGCGCATGCGACTTCAGTCTCAGGCTACCGCGCATGCGCATCAACCTGCCAGCAAGAGGTAATTAGTCACTGTGACTGTGCGTAGGACAGCGACATGGCGTATGGTTCTGGTGTGAGTCACTCTCTGTTGTTTTGATAGAGCCTCCGGCAGTTTCCATTACGCTCTAACTACGCTCGACGATGTCCCAGTTCGAGGCGAACCAACAGTCAGGGCTCTATCCTAGAGATTATTTCTGTTTCTGGCGTGCCTACATGCTGTCTCTGTACCGTCTGGTGGTCTGATATGGAACAGAGCGAGTACTTTGGCTCTCTGAGAACTCTTGGACTGATTTAAGAATTGTGTGCTGTGTGTAATTTGCCATGTATTGTATTGTACATGCCGATGCCCTATGGGTCCAGGCTAAATGAACCTTTGAACCTTTGAACCTTTTGAACCAGCAACGCGACCGATCGGTGTGGGGCGAGCGAAGCGAGCCCCAATTGCGTCCTACGAGTGTAGATCTATAGCGCATATAAACGACTGCAGCAGTGGTTAGTCGCGTGATTTTTTCGGTCATGGAGCTGCTCTATGCTGCTATAGTGATCGTAATAACTCTTTTGGCATCTACTTGCAATGTTGTAGCGAACATTGACTGCGATCTCCCAATGCCCATCGAAACAACATCCTTGATTGCCAGCACTTATGCCTCACCTGTGACAATCCAATTGACGCTGGAACAGTACGCATGCTTGGCGTCGGGTATGTATCGAGACAAATATCGCAGTGCTTCCTTACTGGTTCAGTATTCGTGCACGACGCGAATTGGTTGTGCGAGGGGTAGTGAGGTTGAAAAAGAACTGTTGGATTTGCAGTGTATGGATGATGGCTCGTGGTTGGTTGCTAACTTCACTGAAAATCCCGAAGCTGAGTTCGATAAGACAATGAGAACCAACTGCAGCAGTTGCATTAGCCCAACGGAGCTAGACACATCAATAACATCACTATACGATGCAACAAGTCACTGTGTTGGTAAAGCATTTTTATTTGTCCATTATGGGTGGGGATTCTGAAATCACTTGGTAGAGGACATAAGATTAGTTTGTTGTGCAATACACCACATCATCACTTAGTCCAAACACTTCATAACATGCTAAAATGCACAGAGATTGCCATAAACCTCTTAGTCGTGCCTCATTTTCACTGACAGCGAGTTTCAGTAGGGCTATTCCTGTTTTTTTTTTAGTGATTGTATTTGTCTGTGTGATTAAGTGTAATGTTGACTCCCACTTAACATGTTAATTCATGCAGAGTGCCCTACTCAGTGCAATACAGGAGCTAAGAGGTGTTTCGGCAGAGGAGAAGATGACTGTTGTAATTTCTATGATCATGAGGGAAAATGCTTACAAAGATGCGATAATGTTGAAGATAACTTCAACTGCAGAGGTACATGCACATAATTATAATGGATCACAGTATATATAGTCCTGGAGGCTTTCACAGTAAGCAATTATTGCCAGTTATATCACCTCTAGGAGTGATGCTGCAGGTTCACACACACTCCTAAAGAGGTGATGTAATTGATTTATAGCCATCTGCTGGGTGGTTTACTCAGCTGAATAATTGGTAATTACCAATCAGATATAATCACCCTGATAAAGGCACTCTTGACACTAATATAGTCACTCTTCACACCTTGTAGTGGTGGTATAGTAGATTTATAGTGGCACTATAAACACAGCAATAAGTAATCAAAGGTCATACACCGTGTAATATCGGATATTCTCCTGAAGTGTACAAACGTACTCCACTATAGAACTACTTAAGCTTCTCTAGTGTACCAAGTTTGGAGTGCTAGAAAGCTTTTACTGTTGAGCTAGGTCGTAGAAGATACCAGCAGCTGATATTCCACATTATCAGCAGACTGACATCAATCGCCGTATGCCTGGAAAATCTCTACATACATGTAGATCTTGACTCAAAGTGATCTGACTACATAGACCAGAAGAGCAACTAATGTACCGAGATATCGATAGACCCTGCATATTAAGTCAATTGCAAGTGCTGTATTATTGGACACACCTCCACATGGAAATTGCAAGTTGGAAGAGAGAACTAGTGTTCAAAGCCTCAACTACTGTAATTCAAGTTGGCCCAAAAACAGTATTGTACCATTAAATAATAGTTAGACACGGGTTCAGGAGAGGTAGAACACTACTTAGAAACCTGAACAGCCAGCACTTCAAAGTGCCTATAAGCGGAGCGAGGCACCTGAAGGCTTCTAACCTAACCTTTTCCTATTGACCTCAAACCTCTGACAGCTGCAGATGGTTGGGTTTCTGGTGGACTCCAGGCACAGCTTCATATGACTGGAATACTAGGGGGGGGCCTCTCTTCCTATGCCTATGCTGTGGTATTAGCCTTAGTTGCCTAGTGTTGTAGAAATGGTGAAATCTGCAGTGAGCAGAGGAAGCCTTCCAAGTTACTGTAAATGGGATTATGGTATTTTAGCCCTGTTAGTGTCCTTATCACATCTGTAGGAATGTCATTAGATCTTGATTGCAAGATAAACATCTCATGACTATTAAGTATCAAGTGCTAAATGTGAAGTGATGATAGACAGTGGAGGTGCTTTGGGTGCTCAGCACCCGAGGCTATAGGCCTAGGCTATTGTACTGTACATTCTTACATGAGGATTTAGTGGACTCGGTGCACCCTGTTTATCTCTGGATTTAACTTGATATGAATGCACATGTAAGCGGGCGATTTTTCATGTTTGTACATCGAGCAAGTACGCATGCGTCAATATTATACGCTTCTTAAATACTCACAAGCTTGCAATATCATATGATATGTTGAGAAAGGGAGAGAGAACGTTGTGCGCGTGAAACTGCTGAGAAGAAGCTCATCTCAATAGCGCAATTTATGTATATAGGCCTATGTAAGTTCACAATTCTATTAATACTTGTGCTCACGAGCTGCAGGAAGTTTCAAAATAAAGAGGCGTGGCTTGGCTTTATTGGGTTCAAGTATGCCTAAGCTGTGTGGCTTTGGGCTCTTTTGTGCCCACTATAGAATGACTTGGTTTCAATGGGGATAGACCATAGCAATAGCAATCCCCATACATTCACTACTGTTAGAGTGTTAGTGTATACATAATCATACTTTGATGTAGGATTCCCGTGTTATAGCTCAAATGACTGCACTGGTCCTGGAGATAATATAGTATACACCGGAAGAGATTGCTGTGTCAACCAGGTGTATGGTCACTCCTACGATAATGGAGGATGCAAAGAATGCATTGGTATATAATTCGTGCTAATCACAGTAGTAAACCAATTCATGTGTATTAGTGTGTAATTTTATGCATTCAACTAATTCTTTCATTCTCTAGTCCATGGATTTAACTGTTCAAAGTATGACATAAATGAAGGATCTAACTTGACATCTATATTTCACTTAAATGTAAAAGGAAGAACCCAATTCCTAGACAAGCTGCCCAAACTTGATGGAGAGATCACCATAATACCAGGAACAAAGGGTGCATACTAAATACTGAACTACTTACGTATGTATTATGGAGCAATTATGCAGCACATGATTGTCATATTCTCATGTAATGAATTGAGTATGCTCTTACGTACATGCTTATTCATACAAGTTGAATAAAGAGTGCATGTGTATGTGATTTGGCTGAGCTCCATGCCATATTCATGTTCATTAGTGTAGTGTACTGTGTCTTTCTGCAGTTCTAACTGAATTTGAAAAAATAGACACTCGTTCTCAAAACACAAGTATTCATTTGCCTACTTCCCACTTGGAAACTAATGACACACTGAGGATGAAATTTAAGTCTACTGTGGCTGATGACTTTGTTACCCAATTGGAGGGTAATGGAGAGTTTGTACGGGACACAGCTGCTGTTACTATTGTCCAAGGTAACTATAAATGCAGAAAGAGCATCTTAACAGCCACTGATTTAGTAACTACTGTCATATTCAGCTGTGGTGAAACTGGAAAACACATTCTACAATGTCAATGATGATATGGATGAAGTTGAGGTGTGTGCGGTGATAAAGATGGCTTGTAACTGTTATAGTTGTGGCTGCCCAATCACATTCTCTATTAATGTCACCCTCACTGTGAAAGGTATATACAGTTATTGTGTTCATATTAGCCACTGTCTCTTAATCTACAAACTGTGTTTCTTAGTTTCAGGGTCTCCTGACTATTCAAAAAATGTGATATTTGCTCCGTGTGAAATGAAATCCTGTGTAACTATATCTATTGAGGGTGAATTGGGGATAACAACCTCACAGAGAGTTAATGTCATACTTGAGAGCACAGATGACAGGATTGTACTTAATCAAACAAATGGAGATATTGAGATCAGTAGGATTCCAAGTAAGGTAGTTCCAGTAGGTTCCCTAGTAGGGATGATGCCAACATGCCTTTTATTAAGTTTACAGATGTAGGGATATGAGGTTACGCATGTTGTTATTGTTGCTTGCTATCATCCCCTGCCTTTACCTGCATGCTGTACCTTGTTTCTATGCTTTTTAGCACTTCAATCCCTACATCCTTCAACATTTTACTGAAAATGTTTTTAACTTTTTCACTGGTTTTTACTGTGTGTAGCAACATGTATACAATTGCCATACAGACTTCTACCTACCTTGCATACCTATAAGCGGGATATATAGATCTAGCTAGCACCAAATTGTCTGTGACTCCTACCATCCTATCAATCTTGTACAAATATTGCCTACTGAGTACAGCAGCGGGTACAGGCCAGTTGCCTATAATTGCGAGGAACGGATATAAAATAGGCCTACCAAACAACGTAGCCAAAGAAGGACGAAACAGCACGACGAACAATTAACTGCCGCTGCACAAAACTAACTTCACGTGTTCGGTACGTGAGCAAACAAGAAAATGGTGTCTAAAACTAACACTTGTAAGGTTGCATCCCTGGAGTTTGTGGCATTGAGAGACGGTATGGAGATTTTGTGCATCAAGGATCATTTATGTTCCAATATAAATGATTTTTGTGTAAGAATTAGAGCGATTACTAACCCCAGTTGCGTGGTAGGCCGTTTGACCTGAATTAGAAGAAAGAAGATGAAGATGAACAATCGGCAGTTTTACAATTTGCCGAGAATCTCTGTAGCTGTTACATACTTTGAGGGTATTATAGTGTATAGAAGCACTTGCAGAGCAGTCTGTGTTACGTACTTTGAGGGTATTATAGTGTATAGAAGCACTTGCAGAGCATGTCTGCACCATCCCTACATAGAGAGTCTACCGACTCTCTGATACATTGTGCATACCATTTCTTCAGTTGTTCAGATTGGATTTGAAGAATTTCTCTATTTTACTGATGAGTCATATGGCAAAGTGACTGTCACAATTGGAGTACTGTCAGGCAAATTGTCTGGTGATGCAATGGTCCAACTGACAACTAGTGACAGAGGTGCTAGAGGTATGGCATTATTTTATGAAATGAGAACACATCGAATGAACAGACAGCTTCTGCTATCCTAAATCTGGGTGTGAAAATATTTTAACCCTGACATCAGGACACTTCTGTCCCAATGGTGCAGGATTAGAGATATGCCACTGTGTTGTGTAGGCTCTCATGAATAGTAAACAAAAGGCATTTTTTTATACATTTCACTTCAAGATCATAATGCATGCTAGTCTGCTTTGTCTCTATTTGCGTATATTATTTTCTCATCCTATAGCGCCAGGAGATTTTACATCAACTACCCAGTTACTTTCATTCAGTGTTACCAATACAAAGAGAAGTGTATCAATACCAATTCAAGATGACAGTATCAATGAAGGGACTGAACATTTTTTTGCTATCCTCAGTACTGAACAAAATGTAGCTCTCAATCCATCTACAGCCATAATTATGATTAGTGATAATGATGGTATGTTTTCCATAATTGTGTACCCTGTCTTCATACATGGGAGCGTAGTTTACCTCCCATTTTCGGTTAAAGTGAAAAATTTCACATATTCATGTTGCATTCATAGCAGCAATGAATCAGAGGACCACCTGTTGTAGTTATAGAGTGGAAACCTCTAGTCAGTACATCCTGATGTAAGGTCACCTCAAAAAAGACCAGGACGAATGCCCTGTGTATATTATAACACCGAGACAAGGATGCCTATCTAGTTAAGGCACTTCCTTCTGTCTCAATAGCATCTGGATTAGAGTATATCATTTCATATATGGGGAACAGGGTTGTTGCTATTTCAAGTATCTCTGACACTTTTCAGCTGTGCAGATTGGATTTGGAGAGACTACATACAGTGTGGATGAGTCTGCTAGAGAAGTGACTGTTACTGCATCTATTCTAACTGGAAGTATATCACATGATATTGTTGTGGAATTTAAAACAACAGATCGTAGTGCTGAAGGTATAGGGTATGTACACACTAGCAGAATATATTGACTTTGAGATGCTTAGAAAGACAAGGCAACACAACACAACAGAAAAACAAAAGCAACACAACACAACTCGCCCAAAGCAGTAAAAGAAAAATTAGCTGCCTCGGGTGAGACTCAAACCACTTTCTAGGTGACACTCTTACCAACAGAGCTACCAAGGCAGCTCAGCTGGCTGGGGTCGAATCACATATACAAAGCAAGACAAAGCAACCAAAGCACCTCAACCAAAGAATCACACAACCTGATAAAACAAGTGAATTTAAATTTATCATATGGGAGAAGTGTGCATGTACATGTATGTGAGGCTGAAAATGCATTGTGAAGTGTTTGTGAGAGAGTTATATAGTACAAGGTGGTGAGGAAAACTACAACTAGTTGGTCATGACGAAGTATTTGTATATAGGCAGTTGGTGTACATAGATAATTATCAATCATGTCAGAGATATTTTATATCTGTCTAGCTGGAGAAGATTTTGAAATGGTTTCAACATTTCTGACATTTACCTCGACAACATCATCAGTACAAGTCCAAGTACCTATAATTGATGACAGTGTAGATGAATATGAGGAGGACTTTGTGGCCAATTTGACACTGATCACTACAGATGTAGAAGTGGATATTAATCCTAGTCAAGCCATTATTGTCATCCATGATGATGATGGTAGGTATGACTTGAGGCTTATACATGTATTGATGTGTGAGGAGATTTTGTTATAGCTGTAAAAGATCCTTGAACCCACCTTCACAGTTCTCAAGACTTGGCATCCAGGTGTCCCTGGAATTTTTAACCCTCAGCACACATGCACAGCGAGGGCTACTGTCCTTGGTTTGTATGTGTGAGTGTGTGTGTGTGTGTGTGTGTGTGTGTGTGTGTGTGTGTGTGTGTGTGTGTGTGTGTGTGTGTGTGACGCGCATTTTCTCGGACGCGGTAAGCTTACACGTTGAAAGGAAGGTACCAATGGCTTTGGCGCGACATGGCACAGCTAGATTATTATAAAAAGGGATTTTCAAAAGCTGTAGTGTCATTTGCTTACTGTGACATCCTACGAGGGTACAGTGGCAACAGTAACTTTTTCAATGACAGAGCCTAACAATAGGCCAAATGCTACCTGTAATACAACTCAATGTAAGGCAGCAACTGCTTTGTCTCCATCTTTTACTTAAGAACGTTTCGTATACTTCCTGTGACCATGGTCAGCGATTCAGTAGCAACAGTGATTATCATTGATGATGACAGTTTGTCCAAAATATTGCATGTTATAGTATTTGTGATGTGAGTGAAAGAACTATATTATCTCCAGTTCCAGAGCCATGGTTTGAGTTTTCAGTGTACACAGTTCCAGAGAACGAGCGTACAGTACCTCTGTGTGTTGAAATTGGAGTGACAGTGTCTGAATCTGTCACATACACCATTACTGCAATACAAAAAGTTCCTCCCGAGGCTGAAGGTATATTTTACATGTGATACAAACCTGTGGACTACCTTTTATTCATGAATTTTACAGATGCTGATTTTAGATCAAGTACAACAATTATCATACCTTCTTCCAGCACAAGAGCTTGTATTGACTTCACTAATGTGGTTATTGATGATAACATTGGCCTAGAATGCAATGAAACCTTCACCATTGTAGTTGGGGACTCAATGGCAATGGTGATTATCATTGACGATGATGGTTAGGTCATAATATTGCATGTTGCAGTATTTGTGATGTGTGTGTGAAAGAAATTATATACCAGACTAAAAACATTTTGACAAGTCCCCTGCAATTACATGAGTTGAACTTGCCCCTTAATTAATTGGTCCAGAGTATGTTCATTTTGTGTTCACCTGGTGTGGGAGGTGATTGTCGGTGTTATGTGCCCTCGTTCTCAGGTCTTTCCCCCCCCCCCTCTCTCCCTTCCTCTCCGTCTTCCTCTGCTCCTCCCTTTCTCCCTCCCTCTCCTCCCCCCTCTCTATCTCTCACTGTACTCACTGCATATGTCACTTCATTGAGTAATCTGAAAAGTTCATAAAACATACTGTTATATGATCTTCTGTAATATGTAGTTATCACAATTGGATTTGATATAACTGAATATGAGGTCACTAAGGGAGGAACTGTGGATTTGGTGATTCGAAAATCTGGACCAGTTGACTCAGCTATCCCCTTCCGAGTGTTAAGTTTCGGATATACTCTTGCACAACAGACCTTTGCCGCAGGTGTTGGAGCTCCAGACACTGTCACCATTTCAATTAATGTTGGTCGGGAAATTGACAATGGCCTGGAACCCGATGAAGTGCTTATTGTGAGACTGTCTCTTGTAACTGATGATCCCCAGATAGTGGTCTCTCCTCGTCAAGCCAATGTCACCATTACCAATAATGACAGTAAGTGATTGTATCACAATTCTGTTGCCTTTATATCTATGTAAGCTAAGAGATTTCGGAACAGTAATTTACGATTACAAGTTAAGATCAACAGAATATATGCAGAACAGCATCAACCCAAAGCCATATATCCTCACTTAGTACCAAAAATTGCCTGTTTGTTTACGAGAAAACATGCATGTTCAGAACCCACTCCTGTAAAGAGCCCCACTTTCAAGGACATAAACATGGTACACTGCCACACATACCGTATGTCCCTTTTAAGTGCATGATAGCGATTGACATCCCAGTTTGCTCCTGCTTGCACACAATGCTTTGCATTCATCTAGTATGTGTAAAAACATGTTCATTAAAACATTGAAGGATGTAGGGATGGCAGTCAGAGAAACAATGACTGTATGCAGCAAGACAGGGAATGATGGTATACAACAGTAATACCATGTACTTGTTAAAGCACTGTTGCGAGTATACTACAGGAATTATTGAACGAGGATGTGGTCGAGAGGCTAATAAGGCACGAGGCGGACCACATCTGCGTTCAATAATTCCCGTAGTATATGAGCATAAACGGTGCTTTAACTGGTTTGTAGCACAACACAAACCAGTTTTACGTACTTGTTAAAGCACCATTGAAAAGCGCACATGTTTTGCTTGATGATCTGCTTAGCTAGATTTCTCGAGCAGCGTGGAGAACGAAGGTACTCCTTCAGCTTCTAAGAAGAGTTGGGCGAGCACTCTCAAGGCAAGAGGCCTTTAAAGGATGTAGGGAACTGTATTAAAGTGGTTTGCATCTCCATTGAGGCAGGAAAGGCGTAGTCCTGACCTAAGCAGTGTAGCTCTTCGAGTTTTTCGTGTTTCTGGCAGACAATTAGCATACCCTAAGTTCCCCAGTGCTATAACTTATCACCACAAGAATATATAGGACGGTAGTGCGTTTATGGCATTTATAGAACAGGCGGCACCTTTGATACGCCCACGCATCGTGCTACAAGTGTATGTAACTCCATACTAAATAATAAAATAATGTAATAAATGGCATGGTATTACTATTGCATACCACCATCCCCTGTCTTGCTGCATATATACAGTCCTTGTTTCTCTGATTTTTGGCACTACTATCCCAATGTTTTAATAAAAATGTTTTTACACTTGTTTCACTGGTTTTTCATTGTAGATCTATGTAGTTCATGGCCGTACCCAGGGGGGGTTCGGAGGGTTCGGACGAACCCCCCCCCGCAACAGGTAAAGGTCCGCTTTTACATTCGCTCGTCGTAGTATATCACAGTCGCACACTCCATGGGGTCCACGCATGACCACACCTTCTCTAATCGCGCAATTGTGTAAAACACGCGACCACGTGAGCGTAGCATATTATTATAAATCGTGCGTTATTCATCTCATCAATGGCGTGTCTAGTCGGGTTTCCAGAAACTAGTCAGAATCGGGCTGGGGCTAGGGCTAGGGCTTCTAGCTAGGCGTCTCAAGCGTTCCTGAAACTCCCGTAGTAGATAAATCTATAGACTTTACTAACGGTTGCCTTCCTTGAGTCGCATCACTAGCACTACACGATCGATCACAAAACTAAGTGGGCGGAGCATACATGCAATATGGACAGGTGTATTAGTCTACGTAGCTATTATTATAGCAGATCTGACGGAGATGAGCCACCTCGTACGAAGTTTTGGATTCATAATGCCTTTACAAGTCAGAATGTGTTGTATATTGTTCTGTGAATATGCATAATCAGTATTTTTTCCCGTATGCTGTTCATCATGCCTGAAAATGCACTAGAAGTGGTCTCAGAGCATCTAAAAATCAAAATTTTCCTGGGGGAGCATGCCCCCAGACCCCCCTAGGTTTGCACATGCAGAACTAGAAACTACTCAAAAATATCTCAAGAATCACCCATGATTATTGTTCACACACAGCTAGCTACAATCACATGTACTGGTGCTAATGCTAAAGGCATTCACCCGTAGGAGTCCATATTTTTGCAAAAAGAACCCCCCCCATAAAAATCCTGGGAACGGCCCTGTAGTTACATCAATGTGTAACCGGTCAAGGTAGTACATATTGTGTATTGTAAGGCCCTCCGCTTCTGCTGTGCATATATTGTTGACCCAGGCGTGATTGTCTAAGAGCTTCTTCTTTGTCTTTGTAACCTCCACTATAAGAGAGTAGTCCATTTAATGGGCAGAAAGTAGAACTGAGTTGTGTGCTTCACAGAGAGTTCGGAGAAATTTAATGAAAAAATGTTGTAAGGGTAGATCATCTACCCATTCTGTACCAAGAACCAGGTTCACGAATCTTACAGGATCTAAGGAGTAGAGAGGCCGTGGAATGTAATAACGAGTTTCTGACCAAGGAAAGAGCTGGGCAACGGATGATAAAGTGTGATGGATCCTCCGGCTCCTGCCCAAACAATCGGCAGGTTGGATCATACCTGTGGCAGTTGGTATACTGTCTATGGTGAAAGCACCAGGCGTCCTCCTTGAGACCATGCCAGCCCACTAAAAGTCTGATGTGGAAATTATTTTCTTTAGTGAGGAAGGGAAACCATAGCACATGAGTAGATCACATGACAAATATGCAATCAATGAGGAAATGTATGCCGAGGGTTTCTGCACAGATTCAGGTACGTATGTATATACGTATACGCAGGCAGATATGCTAGGGCCTGGGTCAGACATCAAGATATGACTGGCATGCACCAATGCACAGATGGGACCGTATTTTCCCTAGCAGGGTTCATCCTATCTTGTCTGTGCATGTGGTGGAGGTGGGAACGTGGATGACACCATGCTATCGTACAAGTGTGAAAAACATTTCATTAAAATGTTAAAGGATGTAGGGATGACAATGTTAAAAAGTATAGGGACAAGATGCAGTATATGCAGGCAAACCAGTGATGATAGCATGAGAAATCATGAAGGCAAAGGCATGCAACAATCATACCATGCATAACCCCATAAAAAGATGTAGGGAGGGGTTACGCATGTTATGATTGTTGCATGCCCATCCCTTGCCTTTGTCTTCATGCTGCTCCTTATTTCTCATGCTATCATCACTGGTTTTGCCTGCATATACTGCATCTTGTCCCTGTACTTTTTAGCATTGTCATCCTTACATCCTTTAACATTTTAATGAAATGTTTTTCACACTTGTTTCATTTGTTTTTCATTGCCAAATACATACAGTAGTATTTCACATGTGAGCCCCACCCCTTTTGCTCCTTGCAGTGACGTGAAATCACACGCGCATAATAATAAGGAAATGGCGTTCGTGTATACGGAAATACATGTATTCCTGGCTCTACTTGTGCAGGAAAGGTCCTATGAAGATTCTGTTGGGCAAAGGCACTTCGCAAGGGAATATGTAGCTGTTTCATGCAAAATGAAGGTAAATACTTGTACTGTTTCTGAGATAAGCTTGTTTATTGAAGAAGAAAAAGAAGAAGAAAAAGAAGAAGAAGAAGAAGAAGAAGAAGAAGAAGAAGAAGAAGAAGAAGAAGAAGAAGAAGAAGAAGAAGAAGAAGAAGAAGAAGAAGAAGAAGAAGAAGAAGAAGAAGAAGAAGAAGAAGAAGAAGAAGAAGAAGAAGAAGAAGAAGAAGAAGAAGAAGAAGAAGAAGAAGAAGAAGAAGAAGAAGAAGAAGAAGAAGAAGAAGAAGAAGAAGAAGAAGAAGAAGAAGAAGAAGAAGAAGAAGAAGAAGAAGAAGAAGAAGAAGAAGAAGAAGAAGAAGAAGAAGAAGAAGAAGAAGAAGAAGAAGAAGAAGAAGAAGAAGAAGAAGAAGAAGAAGAAGAAGAAGAAGAAGAAGAAGAAAAAGAAGAAGAGTGTTAGCAATTTCACATATGTCATTGTAACAGTGTACTTTAGTGTTATCGTGTCTAGAAACACTCGTAGGCCATGTTATGTTTCTAAAAGGGCTTATAGCTGCCGTGTTGGAGAGTTCTGAGCCGTTACATTTGTTAAGGCTTAATGGGCGTGTTGGTGCCATCCCTACATAGAGAGTCTACCGACATCACACTTGAGGCTTTTGCAGATAACCTTTTCACAATCTAACTAGATAGGGATTTATAGTCCAAGTGTTGCTTTGCTTAGTTAGCTCCAGAACAAATGACTTACAGAGCTCATAAATCAATGGAGAAATATATTATGATCTATAGTGTATTCACACAATGCATATGTACCCTATTTGCTTACATATGAATATTAGGGGTTTATCAATTTCACATATATGATTGTAACTTGTATTTTGGGAGTCTTATTGTATAGAAACACTTCTAGGCCGTGTTATTTGCCTAAAAGGCTTATAACCTCAGCATTCAAGAGTTCCGAACCATTTTGTTAAGGGCTAATGTGCATGTCAGCACCTAGACTCTCTGATATGCATACAGCATGACCTCTGGACTATGATACAATTTTATTTCTGCAGGATTGTGTGATGAATTAGAAAATCCTGATAATGGTAATGTCACCTGGACTGGACTAACAGATGGTTCTAATGCCACCTATACTTGTGGTAGTGGCTACCTGCTGGCATATGGAGATCAGATCAGGACTTGTATGAGCAATGGAATGTGGAGTGGACAGGAACCTACTTGCTTACGTATGTATCACTACTGTATACAGTAGAACCTCGGTTATCCGAACACCTCTGGGCTCAATGAAATTTCTAGTGTTCCGATAACCGAATTTGTTCGGATAAGTGAATTTACACGCCTGTTCGCATTTGCGTGGTTTAAACCTGTAGGATGACAGTTTCGAGCAGTGTGATACGAATCCATCATGTTTACAAGGCTATATGGACTCCCTAAGCAGCGACAGACGGTATTTTCCAACAACGCGTGCAGTTGTCTACGGTGCGCTAGCTGTATTATTGCGTATAACTTGTTCTAATTAAGCGAATTTACTAGTCAGCGCCTGTTCGGATAATCGAGAGTTCGGATAATCGAGGTTCGGATAACCGAGGTTCTGCTGTATATGCATTGAGAAGAACAACAACATACCAAGTATATAAACCTCTGGGCTGTGATACTGTCTGCAGGATTGTGTGTTGAATTATCCAATCATGAAAATGGTAATGTCAATGGAACTAGACTAATGTATACTGGACTCAGAAGGTTCTATTGCCATCTTTACTTGTAACAATGGTTACCAGCTGGTTGATGGAGGTCAGACCAGGATTTGCATTAGTTGAATGCATGCATTTTTGGCGAGTTGGAGGCACAGTGACGTTTGCACAGATTACATAATTATTGCACTTGCGTAGATTGGTGATATATATATATATATTATAGAAAAATTTCCCGTTGCATGACTAGGTTGGTTTGCTCCCGCTTGCCAGTGAACACTGGATTGTGGAGTGGAGACGAACCTACTTGCATATATATGAAGAATGCATTTGTAGTGTGTACAGGCACTTACATATGTACCAATTTGAATGCTGATACTTATATATCAGTGGCGTAGATAGGGGGGGTGCTTTGGGTGCTCGAGCACCCCCTTTATGCCTGAGGCTATAGGCTCAGTCTACTGTACTGTACATCAAGTTTATATCCTACCTGAAGATTCAGCGGACTCGGAGCACCCTGTTTATCTCCGGATTCCGTTGTATTATGGGCGAGTGGGAGCAAGCTAACCAAATGGTGTTTTTTCGTACGTCGTGCTAGTGCGCATGCGTTGATATTACGCGCTTCGCAATATAATGCGAATGTCATAATGGGAGAGAGAACGTCGTGCCCGTGAAACTGCTGAGAAGAGGCTCGTCTTAACGGCTAGTTGAAGTTTTACCATTATCACATAGTACGTAACATAGGCAACTGTGCCCTTTGTTTCATAGTCGCACGCGCGAGCCACAGCAAGTTACATAAAAAGGGGTGTGGCTTTAGGCCGAAAATTTCGAAGCACTACCACTCGGCACCCCCTTCCTATAAATCCTGTCTACGCCACTGTATATGCATCAAAAAGAACAATGTATTCTATTTATATCTGCAGGAGTGTGTAATGAATTAAGCCATCCTGATAATGGTATTGTTGTGTGGACTGGATTAACAAGTGGTTCTTTTGCTGTCTATATCTGTAACATTGGCTTCATGATGACTGGAGAACGGATCAGGACTTGTATGGACAATGGAATGTGGAGTGGACAGGAACCTAACTGCACAGATTCGGGTACGTAGGCTGTCAATGGCAGATGTGCTAGGGCCTGGGCCAGACATCAAGATATGACTGGCATGCACCAATGCACAGACAAGGACCATATTTTCCCTTCCAGGGTTCATCCTGTCTGTGCATGTGGTGGAGGCGGGAACATGCACAAGTTGCGTGATGATTCCATGCTATGTTCCTACAAGTGTGAAAAACATTTCATTAAAATGTTAAAGGATGTAGGGATGACAATGCTAAAAGTACAGGAACAAGATGCAGTATATGCAGGCAAAACCAGTGATGATAGCATAAGAAATAAGGAGCAGCATGAAGGCAAATGCAAGGGATGGGCATGCAACAATCATAACATGCGTAACCCCATAAAAAAGACACAGGGAGGGGTTACGCATGTTATGATGTTATGCATGCTATGATTTTTGTATGCCCATCCCCTACCCTTGCTCTCATGCCATCATCACTGTTTCTGCCTGCATATACTGCATCTTGTTCCTGGCATTATCATCCCTACATCCTATAACAAAATGTTTTCACTCTTGTTTCACTTGTTTTTCATCGCCAAATGCATGCAGTAGTTTTTCACATGCAAGTCCCACCCCTGTTGCTCCTTGAGGTCTCGTGAACCACATGTGCATAATAATGAGGTTTGTCTATACGGAAAATTAGTGCAGCTTTACTTGTGCATGTATACAGATATTGATGAATGCCAGACTGGTACACACAACTGTGATCAAGTCTGTACCAACACTGAAGGCTCCTTCATCTGTTCCTGTAACAGTGGATATACACTGTCAATTGATGGAAGATCATGCAATGGTATATAGGTCATATGATGTAGCTTGTGAGGTGTTTTTTTTTGTACAATGCCGAAGTTTTTAATGAGTAAAAATGAAGTATGGGAACACAAATGTGTCTAATAAATGCAAATCCCAATATACAGATATTGATGAATGCCAGACTGGTACACACAACTGTGACCAAGTCTGTACCAACACTGAAGGCTCCTTCATCTGTTCCTGTAACAGTGGATATACACTGTCAAGTGATGGAAGATCATGCAATGGTATATATGTCATATGATGTAGCTTGTGAGGTGTTTTTTTTTGTACATTGTCGTAGTTTTCAGTAAAAGTGAAGTATGGGAACACAAATGTGTCTATTAAATGGAAATCCCAATATACAGATATTGATGAATGCCAGACTGGTGCACACAACTGTGATCAAGTCTGTAACAACACTGAAGGCTCCTTCATCTGTTCCTGTAACAGTGGATATACACTGTCAAGTGATGGAAGATCATGCAATGGTATATAGGTCATATGATGTAGCTTGTGAGGTATTGTTTTGTACATTGTCGTAGTTTTGAGTAAAACTGAAGTATGGGAACACAAATGTGTCTAATAAATGCAAATCCCAATATACAGATATTGAAGAATGCCAAACTGGTGCACACAACTGTGATCAAGTCTGTACCAACACTGAAGGCTCCTTCATCTGTTCCTGTAACAGTGGATATACACTGTCAATTGATGGAAGATCATGCAATGGTATATAGGTCATATGATGTAGCTTGTGAGGTGTTTTTTGTACATTGTCCTTTTGTTAAGGGTTAATGTGCGTGTCAGCACCTAGACTCTCTGATATGCATACAGCATGACCTCTGGACTTAGCCTCGTTTCCAGGCTGATTCCAAGACGCGGAGAAATGGCCTGCTATCGACTGTTCGCGCATGCGCCAAATACCCCACAATTCGTGGGGTATCGGATATTTATGCGCATTTCTAGTATATTTCTGCTACATGTTACCGTGCACTTTCGTATATTCGTTACGTGTTACCATGCACTTTTGTATATTCGAGTAATATTGCTGCATCAGCATTTGTGACAGGCTGCCGCTTTTGAAAAAAACACGCTATACAAGCTTTGTCATGGCTCGGAAAAGGATGCATCACGGTCTACACTACATATGTGGCTGCCAGGATCACTGTGTAGTATGAACTACAAGGTTTGGGCAAATTAGAAAAATACTTATCATCTTTGTACGCTCAGGCTAGTTAGGAAACTGCTTTGTATTCAAACTTTGTATTCAAATTACAGCATGCAGTTGAGTGATGTGTCCAAAGCATTGGGTTTTGACCGTCGTTGGTCGTGAAGTATACCGTAAAATATCCATAAAATAAATGGAATTCTTGCGCATGCGTAAACAGTCGATACCAGTCCGTTTCTCCACGGCTTGGAATCGGCCTGGGAACGAGGCTACTCTGGACTATGATACAATTTTATATATGCAGGATTGTGTGATGAATTAGAAAATCCTGATAATGGTAATGTCACCTGGACTGGACTAACAGATGGTTCTAATGCCACCTATACTTGTGGTAGTGGCTACCTGCTGGCATATGGAGATCAGATCAGGACTTGTATGAGCAATGGAACGTGGAGTGGACAGGAACCTACTTGCTTACGTATGTATCACTACTGTATATATGCATTGAGAAGAACAACAACATACCAAGTATATAAACCTCTGGGCTGTGATACTGTCTGCAGGATTGTGTGTTGAATTATCCAATCATGAAAATGGTAATGTCAATGGAACTAGACTAATGTATACTGGACTCAGAAGGTTCTATTGCCATCTTTACTTGTAACAATGGTTACCAGCTGGTTGATGGAGGTCAGACCAGGATTTGTATTAGTTGAATGCATGCATTTTTGGCGAGTTAGAGGCACAGTGACGTTTGCACCGATTACATAATTATTGCACATGCGTAGATTGGTGATATATATATATATATATATATATATATATATATATATATATATATATATATATATTATAGAAAAATTTCCCGTTGCATGACTAGGTTGGCTTGCTCCCGCTTGCCAGTGAACACTGGATTGTGGAGTGGAGACGAACCTACTTGCGTATATATGAAGAATGCATTTGTAGTGTGTACACATAAACAAGAGGCACTTATGTACCAATTTGAATGCTGATACTTACATATGCATCAAAAAGAACAATGTATTCTATTTATATCTGCAGGAGTGTGTAATGAATTAAGCCATCCTGATAATGGTTTTGTTATGTGGACTGGATTAACAAGTGGTTCTTTTGCTGTCTATATCTGTAACATTGGCTTCATGATGACTGGAGAACGGATCAGGACTTGTATGGACAATGGAATGTGGAGTGGACAGGAACCTAACTGCACAGATTCGGGTACGTAGGCTGTCAATGGCAGATGTGCTAGGGCCTGGGCCAGACATCAAGATATGACTGGCATGCACCAATGCACAGACGAGGACCATATTTTCCCTTCCAGGGTTCATCCTATCTTGTCTGTGCATGTGGTGGAGGCGGGAACATGCACAAGTAACGTGATGATTCCATGCTATGTTCCTACAAGTGTGAAAAACATTTCATTAAAATGTTAAAGGATGTAGGGATGACAATGCTAAAAGTACAGGAACAAGATGCAGTATATGCAGGCAAAACCAGTGATGATGGCATTAGAAATAAGGAGCAGCATGAAGGCAAATGCAAGGGATGGGCATGCAACAATCATAACACGCGTAACCCCATAAAAAAGACACAGGGAGGGGTTACGCATGTTATGATGTTATGCATGCTATGATTGTTGTATGCCCATCCCCTGCCTTTGCCTTCATGCTGCTCTCATGCCATCATCACTGTTTCTGCCTGCATATACTGCATCTTGTTCCTGGCATTCTCATCCTTACATCCTATAACAAAATGTTTTCACTCTTGTTTCACTTGTTTTTTATCACCAAATGCATGCAGTAGTTTTACACATGCAAGCCCCACCCCTTTTGCTCCTTGAGGTCTCGTGAACCACACGTGCATAATAATGAGGAAATGGTGTTTGTCTATACGGAAAATTAATGTAGCTTTACTTGTGCATGTATACAGATATTGATGAATGCCAGACTGGTACACACAACTGTGATCAAGTCTGTACCAACACTGAAGGCTCCTTCATCTGTTCCTGTAACAGTGGATATACACTGTCAAGTGATGGAAGATCATGCAATGGTATATATGTCATATGATGTAGCTTGTGAGGTGTTTTTTGTACATTGCTGTAGTATATTAATGAGTAAAAATGAAGTATGGGAATACAAATGTGTCTGCAAATCCCAATATACAGATATTGATGACTGCCAGACTGGTGCACACAACTGTGATCAAGTCTGTACCAACACTGAAGGCTCCTTCACCTGTTCCTGTAACAGTGGATATACACTGTCAAATGATGGAAGATCATGCAATGGTATATAATTATGTCATATGATGTAGCTTGTGAGGTGTTTTTTCGTACATTGTCATAGTTTTGAGTAAATATGAAGTATGGGAACATAAATGTGTCTAATAAATGCAAATCCCAATATACAGATATTGATGAATGCCAGACTGGTACACACAACTGTGATCAAGTCTGTACCAACACTGAAGGCTCCTTCACCTGTTCCTGTAACAGTGGATATACACTGTCAAGTGATGGAAGATCATGCAATGGTATATATGTCATATGATGTAGCTTGTGAGGTGTTTTTTCGTAGTTTTGAGTTAAAATGAAGTATGGGAACATAAATGTGTCTAATAAATGCAAATCCCAATATACAGATATTGATGAATGCCAGACTGGTACACACAACTGTGATCAAGTCTGTACCAACACTGAAGGCTCCTTCACCTGTTCCTGTAACAGTGGATATACACTGTCAAGTGATGGAAGATCATGCAATGGTATATAGGTCATATGATGTAGCCTGTGAGGTGTTTTTTTTTGTAGTTTTGAGTAAAACTGAAGTATGGGAACACAAATGTGTCTAATAAATGCAAATCCCAATACACAGATATTGAAGAATGCCAGACTGGTACACACAACTGTGATCAAGTCTGTAGCAACACTGAAGGCTCCTTCATCTGTTCCTGTAACAGTGGATATACACTGTCAAGTGATAGAAGATCATGCAATGGTATATATCTACCGACTCTCTATGTAGGGATGGCGCCGACACACCCACTAAGCCTTAACAAATGTAACGGCTCAGAACTCTCGAACCCAGCAGCTATAAGCCCTTTAAGAACATAACATGGCATACGAGTGTTTCTATACATAATAACACTCTTTAAAGGTGATAGAAAACACCGCTACAATGACATACGTGAAATTGCTAAAACCCGGATTTCTCCATCTTCTTCTTCTTCTTCTTCTTCTTCAGTAGACAAGCATAACTCAAAATCGGCTTAAGTATTTATCTTCATTTCTGCATAAATTGGCTTCTTTTTGGCTGGTGCAGTGCCTTTCGCCAAAAAATCGTTATAGAAAATACAACTAAGAGCCACACCCACACACTTCCTCCCTATTGTACGCCATTTTTATTTGTTCACGTATTTGAGCGCTCGAATCTCGAAATCGGTTAGTATAACTGCGTCTTGCGTTACCGGTGTTGAGTAACTCTGTTTTTATCAGTATCCCTGCTCTGCATCGCCCGTACTTGCTAAGTTGTTTGGAAATGTCTTCATCCTTCCCTCTCCTCTATTCTTCTCTACACTCTCTATGTAGGGATGGCGCCGACACGCCCATAAAGCCTTAGTTGAACAGTGCAGAACTCTTGAAAGGTGCTGTTATAAGCCTTTATAGGCATAATATAGCATACGACTGTTTCTATACAGCGAAAAATCAGTGAAACAAGGGAGTAAAAACATTTTCACTAAAATGTTGAAGGATGTAGGGATGACAGTGCCAAAAAGTAGAGAAACAAGTGCAGTATATAGATCTATATGCAGCAAGACAGGGGATGAGGGCAGTATATACGCAGCAAGACAGGGGATGGGGGCATGCAACAATAATAACATGCGTAACCCCTCCCAACATCTCTTTTGTTATGGGGTTACACATGTTATTATTGTTGCATGCCCCCATCCCCTGTCTTGCTGCGTATATACTGCCCTCATCCCCTGTCTTGCTGCATATCAGAGAGTCGGTAGACTCTCTATGTAGGGATGGCGCCGACACGCCCATTAAGCCTTAAGAAATGCAACGGCTCAGAACTCTCCAACGCGGCAGCTATAAGCCCTTTTATAAACATAACATGGCCTACGAGTGTTTCTATACACGATAAGGCCCTCAAAGGTGGTAAAATACATCGCTACAATGATATGCGTGATTTTACTAAAACCCGATTTCTTCAACATCTTCTTCTTCTTCTTCTTCTTCAGTAAACAGGCATAACTCAAAATCGGCTTAAGTATTTGTCTTCATTTTTGCACAAATCGGTTTCTGTTTGGCCGGCGCAGTGCCTTTCACCAAAAAATGGTTATATAAAGTACAACTAAGAGCCACGCCCACAGACTTCCTCTCTGTTGTACGCCATTTTTATTTTGTGCACGTATTCGAGCTCACAGCATAAGAGCCTGGGTAGCTACAAGGCTACAGCATAGGTGTGCAGCAAATTAGTGTGTCTTCGTTTTGCGTTACAGGTGTTGATCGACTCTGTTCTCAGAATCTGCTGTTTTTTTCTCAGTATCCCCGCTTTCCATCGCGCGTACTGGCTTTGGAAGTGTCTGGGGGCCGACACGCCCATAAAGCCTTAATTGAACAGCGCAGAACTCCTGAACGGTGCTGTTATGAGGCTTTATAGACACATAATATGGCATACGACTGTTTCTATACAAAAAAAAAACAGTGAAACAAGGGAGTAAAAACATTTCCATTAAAATGTTAAAGGATGTAGGGATGACAGTGCCAAAAAGTAGAGAAACAAGTGTAGCATATATATATATTCAGCAACACAGGGAATGAGGGGACTATATTTATATGCAGCAAGACAGAGGATGAGGGCAGTATATTATATGCAGCAAGACAGGGGATGAGGGCATGCAACAATAATAACATGCGTAACCCCTCCCTACATCTTTCATTATGGGGTTACGCATGTTATTATTGTT
Organism: Theonella swinhoei; assembly: GCA_963970385.1. Lineage (NCBI taxonomy): Eukaryota > Metazoa > Porifera > Demospongiae > Tetractinellida > Theonellidae > Theonella > Theonella swinhoei. Next base: position 1,309,332 of record OZ019962.1, on the reverse strand, counting down.
GCATGCCCTCATCCCCTGTCTTGCTGCATATAATATACTGCCCTCATCCTCTGTCTTGCTGCATATAAATATAGTCCCCTCATTCCCTGTGTTGCTGAATATATATATATGCTACACTTGTTTCTCTACTTTTTGGCACTGTCATCCCTACATCCTTTAACATTTTAATGGAAATGTTTTTACTCCCTTATAGATCTATATACTGCATTTGTTTCTCTACTTTTTGGCACTGTCATCCCTACATCCTTCAACATTTTAGTGAAAATGTTTTTACTCCCTTTGTCATATGATGTAGCCTGTGAGGTGTTTTTTTTTGTACATTGCTGTAGTATTTTAATGAGTAAAAATGAAGTATGGGAATACAAATGTGTCTGCAAATCCCAATATTAGAGAGTCGGTAGACTATGTAGGGATGGCGCCGACAGGACACGCCCATTTTCCAAAATAGAATGGCTCAGAACTCCCAAATGCGGCAGTTACAAACCCTTTTAGATACATACACGTACCCTACGAGTGATTCTGTACCCGCTAAGACCCTCAAAGTACGTAAAATACACAGCTACAATGACTTACGGAAGTTGCCACACACCCCTTTTGGGATTTTTTTGTTCATCATCTTCTTCTTCTTCTTCTTCTTCTTCAGTTAAACTGGCCTACCACAAAAGCGGCACAAGTACTGTCCTTGGTTTTTACATGAAACGACTCCTTTCCCTTGCATGCGTGATCCTTGACTAAGAGAATCTTCATAACTTTACTCAGGGCTCTGTAATCGCAAATTTTCGTTATTTGTTGGAAGCCATTTTCTATATGGTCACGTGCATCACGTTTCATAGAAAGGTGGGGCTCAAGCGTGCACAGGTCCGCAGGAGTAGAAGTGGGTGGGGCACGTGCAAAGACAAGCAAGTAGGGATTACTCTACGTACAGAAATGGACACAGTAGGTACCCAAGAAAAACTAGTGAAACAAGTGTAAAAAACATTTCATTAAAATGTTAAAGGATGTAGGGATGGTAGTGCCAAAAATTAAAGGAACAAGATTGCAATAAGTTATTAACCCAAGTGGTGCACAGTGAACAACTAATTATGATATGACCATACACAACTTATGTATATAGTTTGGAGTTCAGAGTTCATGCTACCACCAAGATGAATTACAATTCATGTATGCAGACAAGGGATAATTGCATGCAACAATAACAACATGCGTAACCCCTCCCTACATTTTATTTCATGGGGTTACGCATGTTGTTATTGTTGCATGCAACAATAACAGAAGTTGCCACACCCCGTTTTTTGTACATTGTCATAGTTTTGAGTAAAACTGAAGTATGGGAACACAAATGTGTCTAATAAATGCAATCCCAATACACAGATATTGATGAATGCCAGACTGGTACACACAACTGTGATCAAGTCTGTACCAACACTGAAGGCTCCTTCATCTGTTCCTGTAACAGTGGATATACACTGTCAAGTGATGGAAGATCATGCAATGGTATATAGGTCATATGATGTAGCTTGTGAGGTGTTTTTTTGTACATTGCTGTAGTTTTTTAATGAGTAAAAATGAAGTATGGAAATACAAATGTGTCTAATAAATGCAAATCCCAATATACAGATATTGATGAATGCCAGACTGGTGCACACAACTGTGATCAAATCTGTACCAATATTGAAGGCTCCTTCATCTGTTCCTGTAACCATGGATATACACTCTCCAGTGATGGAAGATCATGCATTGGTATGCAATCATAACATGCATAACCCCATATTTACAGATGTAGGGATATGGGGTTACGCATGATTGTTGCATGCTATCATACCCTGCCTTTGTCTGCATGCATGCTGAACTTTGACCTTGTTTCTATACTTTTTGGCACTTCCATCCCTACATCCTTTCGTGAAAGAAATAGAGTGATTACTAACCCCAGTTTTGCGGTAGATTGTTTGAACTGAAGAAGAAAGAAGAAGAAGAAGATGATGATGAACAATCGGCGTTTTTACAATTTTCCGAGAATCACCATAGCTGTATATCTTACGGAGTTTGAGAGTATTATAGTGTATAGAGGCACTCGCAGAGCACGTTGTTTGTCTGAAAAAGCCTATAACTTCCGCGTTCGAGAGTTCTCAGCCGTTACTTTTGTATGGGGCTAATGGGCATGTCTGCGCCATCCCTACATATAGAGTCTACCGACTCTATGATACTCTATCATAAAAAGCTCCCAAGTGCTGCAAAACAGAGATGATGAGCATGTGTATGTTTTACATGTAGGTCCAAGGATAGTTGGTTTTAGAGCAAGGACTGTGACAGTTGTTGAAGATGTTGGAACAATCCAAGTTGAAGTGACTCTACAACAGGATGTTGCTGTAAATGTGACATTGGATATCATGGCCATCAGTGGAACAGCTGTGGAGCAAGAAGGTCAATATATACATATGTGACTAGGTAGATTATAGGGGGAATTAGCATGCAAAAATAAATGGAGTGCCTATAGCGGCTGCAGTAGAGGAGAGGACAGCCTTTACTGGCCCAAATACACCATATACAAGAGTAAAAAGCATTTTGATGTAGGGATGAGAGTACCAAAAACTATAGAAATGAATGCACAAAAGTGCAGAACCCTCCGCACCATGTAGTTCATACCATTGTGGACAGACCATGCTTGGAGGCATCACCAATAGCAACTCACAAAATGCAAATAGTTATGACCAACTATCTGCCGCTTACACACTATAATGCGCATGTGTGCTTTCCGTAAGAAAATGGCCGACTGTACTTATGGCTTTCAATGGAGGGTTGCTGGATCTCTGCAACAGAGCAGTTTCATAGAAAACCCTTTGACCTTTGTTGCCAGCTGAGTATGTGACAGTATTTTCAGGACGAACAGACGCTCCAGAGGTGAGATGTGACTGGTTCGATTACACAGATGGCGTTCGACTACACTGGCAGACAGTACTAGCAGGAAAGGTTCTGCGAAGATTCTGTTGGCCAAAGTCACTGCAACAGGAATCAGAAGCTGTTCCATGTAGAAATGAAGAATGATATAAGTTTACCAATTGTGTGCTAGACTGTTTGAACCGAAGAAGAAGATGGACTGAGAAATCGGGGTTTTAGCAAATTTACGTATGTCATTGTAGCGGTGTATTTTACCTACTTTGATAGTTTTGTCATGTATGAAAACATTCATAGTGTCTAAAAAGGCTTATAAATATAAACCCAGTGTTCCAGAGTTCTCAGTCGTTTCATTTGCTAAGGCTGATGGGCGGTGTCGGGCGCCATCCTTACCTAGAGAGTCTACCAACTCTCTCTCTGATATACATGTATATACCCCACCCACAGCACCCCAGTTAGCACACTTTCTACAGTCATACTAGGTACTAAAGGTACCCCATTCTTATTGTCCCAGATTATGCAGGTCTGACTATTCACTTGTTCATAGTATTGTAGAGTGAAACCTTTGTTAATATCACCAGATTTTTTCACAACTGGAATATCTAGTCTTACATTTTCTGGAAGGGGGACTCAAGTGTTCTCAGTAGCAATAGAGGATGATCTGGAGGTGGAAGGTGATGAATCTTTCACTGTCACTCTCACAAATCCTCGACCTGATGGTGTGGTACTTAACCCAGACAAAATAACTATTGCAATCAGGGATAATGATGGTGAGTGTCTTGTCTAACCTGTGTGCATTAAGCCAGTATGAGTGTGTATATAACCAGTGGAATGTATAGTACATCGGGAATATGTAAACACTCCACAAAGTAATGCAGAAATTTGCCTATCCTTATTGTATTTTTGACCTTCCCTATGCTTGTGTAAATGCAATTATAGTATTGAGTTTCATTACAGTGAATCCAAGTGTAGAATTCGAACAAACAGTGTACACGGTGTTGGAGGATGAAGGAATATTACAAGTATGTGCTGTAGTGAGTGAAAAAACAGTTTCTGAACAAATTCATCTTACAATATACACAGAGGATGACACTGCCCAAGGTACTTGTAACTCAACTAATAATGGATTTCTGTGATTTTAGTTTCATTTGCTCTTATTACTTTTTCTCTAGATCTGATAGACTATCACCATGTTGAGGTTGATGCACTGATCAGAGACAGGCTATGTATTAACATCTCAATCATCAACAACTTTGTTCCAGGCACTACAGTACAATTGTCACTGAAAGCAACCAGTAGTAGTCGCAATATTACTACTGTTCCTTCTGTTATTGTTATAGTAGATGACGGTGAGTTACTCTTTGCAGTGACATAATTAGGTGTGTATATAAAAAACAACCTTATATCATGGCTGTGTAGATATCAGTGCCACATTGTGTAGAAACGAATGCATCAATGATGGCATACCCAACATGCAATCCCCATCTGCATAGGGGTTAATGTCGTGCTACCCACTAGTAGAATAGCAAAAAATGTGTAATTTTGGTGTGTATAGGTGGAAGTCTAATGCTTTTGGGGAGTTGTAAAATACCATCCCTCTATTCCACCAACTCTGATGATCTTGAGTCATAATCTATTTCAATAGAAATAACAAGAGGGTGTACATATGAAGTTCTCAATGCAACCATTTTAGAAGAAGAAACTCGAAAAGAGATTTTTGTAGAAATTGTTGAAGTATTGGAATCAATTGGTATTCCCAACATAACTGCAGTTTTCAGTACTTCACTACATGAAGACAGTCAGGAAAAAGGTTCTGGAAATGCAACAACTAATGAATCACCACTCAAGACTGTGTATGGGGCTCTTGCAAAGGAGTTTGAAGTAGAAACATCTGAAAAAGGTTACACCAACTTTGCTGAAGCTGTGAATCAAATAACTGAAGCCAAAGTGGCTGCATGTGAGGATGGTAGTGGTCTCAATGAAAGTGATGTTCCCAGACTAGCAAGTAAATATGGAGTTCTTAAAGAGGATTTTGTGGCAAATGTTGTAGAGTTGCGAGGTATATTTGGTAAGATGATGTGCTTAAGTGAAAAAGAGCATGAAGACCGGAAGCGAATGCGACGACACTCTCATTGTCCAGATAGAAAAGATTGTAAGTGCCCAGGAAATGAATCTCGAATAATTTGTGTCTGTGAATTCTTTGATTGCTTGGATCCTAACGATAATATCAAGCCCATAATGGGGATATCTTACATTCCTGATATTAGTGTTCCTTGTCTGGCTTTTACTGTGGATACCACTGGTTCAATGGAGACTGAGATTAGTGCAGTAAAAGCGGTAATTCGAACTTTTTTGAGTAGTGAAGAAGGTACGTATACTGCAAGAGGAGCATATGGTCCTGGCTGCTATGTCCTACAACCATTCAATGACTACAAAAATGGAATGTTTGACCCAACAAGTATGTATAAAGCTATTATCTGCACTGTTCTGTGTATTATGTTTCACTGCATGTTATGTAGGTATTCCAGATGCTACAGTAGCAAGGACATATGCATCTACTGCCATTAAGGAACTTGAAGCATTTCGCAGGGCAAGTGATAGTATGTATGCACATTTAGGTGGAGATGAAAAAGAAAGACAATTACTAGCTCTTCTAGCAACATTAAATGTAAAAGATTCCCGTAATATACCAGTTATGGTCCCTGGATCTCAGATTGTCCTACTAACTGATTCTCCTTCTCATAATGAGAGCCTTATAGAAAATGTAACTAAGCAAGCAATTGCCCAAAAGGTGTGCATCAACGTTTTTCTCAGTGCTACAACATGGCCAGAATATTGGAGAATAGCTAATGAAACTGGGGGTACAGTGGTACATTCTATAGATCAGACATCAATCAGTCAGTTTAACCACACACATTCAGTTAATCAATGTGCTGATCATTATGGCCTTAAATATGGTCGACAGAAACGATCAGCTCGATCTTCAGATGGCATTGCAGAGAAATGCAAATATTTTAATGCATCTTTATTTACAACGGAAGTATTAGTGACAGTTAACACTAACAAAGATTTAGTGAGAGTTATCAAACCAGATGGAAATGAAATACTAATCTTTTCAAATCCGCGGGGAGAAAAAATCTTTCATGAGTCTACTCCAAATAGTGGCCAATATAGTTTTTGTGTGGACAATGGAACACTTACAATTACAGTGGTGAAAACAGAAAACATGAATACTATAGTAAAATATCTCTACAGAATGGAGAATTCCACTGAGGCTTTTCTAAGATATGCGCCACATCCAGCATGTAAGTTTTAGTTAAAATATCATCAAAGTCTGTAGAGATAAAAACTATAGAAACAAGATGCAGTGTGCAGATAGCAGTGATGATGACATGGGACACAAGGTGCAGTATGAAGCAAAGTCTGGGGATGATATGAGATGCATCAATCATAACCATATAATAAAAGATGTAGAGAGGTTATTATTGCATCCTATCATCCCCTGCCTTCGTTTCATACTGCACCTTGTTTTTCTTGCAATCATCACTGCCTCTATATCTGCATATTTACTTCATCTTGTTTCTGGCACTTTCATCCCTACATCTTTAATATTTTTACTCTTGTTTCACTGTTTTTTTTGTTTCATGCTCCAAGCCAGTGGTGTCCTGCACAAGCAACATATATACCTTTATTTACATGAAACAATTTCTTATTATACCCTCATTTACATGGAACAATTTGCACGAGCACGTTTTGACTGACCTCTGTACTTCAATCGCTCTGGTAGTGTACTCGGGTTCCTTTGCACCCCCTAGATCTGCCACTGCTTCTTAAATATAAATACTCATAGACCATGTCATGTGCTTATAAAAGTTCATGGATTCTGAATTGTTAAGGCTGATAGGTGTGTCAACACCATCGCCACATAGAGAGTCTATACCAAGTCTCTGATAATGACTAACTGCCACAATGACTTTTGCAGACAAAGTAGGAACACTATCTCTGGAGACACCTCAGATTGACGATATTGGAACTGCATCCATTCAGCTAGTGGATGGGGAGACTGGCACAGTTCTCACTACAGCTCCTCTCTATCGCTGTTCAAATCGACTGCTAGCAACTGTTTCATTTCCCAATGCCACTGTACACTATGTGGTTGTAGGTAATGACATCAATGGTAGGCCATTCACTACACCACTATATCAGTCCGCTAGATTTGCACCTGAGAATATTCGAGGTCATTTGGTCCAAGACCTTAATAAGACTCTTAACGGTACTTTGGATGAGACTATTAATGGTACTTTGGACCATGATGAGTCTATTAACGGTACTTTGGACCGTAATGAGACTATTGACAGTACTTTGGACCGTAATGAGACTATTAATGGTACTTTGGACCGCAATATGACTATTAACAGTATTTTGGACCGTGATGAGAATACTCGATTTAATATACCTGTGGCTGTTGCTGAGACTTTTCTAGTTGTAATGGAAGGTGACACCTTCATAGAAGTAGAACAAGATCAGACTATATTAATAGTTGTGCGAGTCTACAATATACGTGCTTCAAATGATTCTAACTATACCTTTACTGCTGAGCCAGTGACAGGGTTTAGACAAGCCTTTCGTCCAATAAGTCTCCTCCAAGTTCCTCCAGGAGAAAGTGAATCTGTTAACATGATCATTTTACGAGAGACAGCTGAACCTGGTTCTAACTATACATTCACTGCTACAGTCAGTGATGGATATAGCAGTCATTCTCTCTCAAAGACTGTGTTAATTCTACTCCCTGTAAGTAAGAAATTAGGCTACTATCTAAAGTGAGATATATAAAAATTTGTTCCAGGCTACAACCCCTCCACCACCTGATGATGAGTGTGGTGGCTGTGAAAATGGAGGAACCTGTACCATTCGCACTATAGGATTTATAGTAATCAAGCAGTGTGCTTGTCCAGATGGGTTTACTGGACTACACTGTGAAAGAGAAACATCCATTTGGTAAGGGAATCCACAAGCTCAACATTCTATGGTATTTTGTGTAGTAATTGTGTCTGTTAGAACTGCTACTGCAGAATCAAAATAGCTATATACCCATTTATTTAGTGTGACTGGTGTAAACACACACATACATTCTATGCTGCACTGTCTTAATTATAATCACATGCGGTAAACGCTATCCCATATCTTTGTTTATTCTCCGCAGAAACAAGGAACTATGTAGAGGATTTTAATGGTAAAGTATAGGCTGTGTGAAAGAACCAATATTAATTAGTTCTGTACTGATCTCTTTTGCTGTAAATTTCACACTATATGCTTTACTTTGTATGTAAATGGCTATAGCGAATGACGAAACCAGCTATCAGGGATATATAGACTTGACCATACTGCATGACTGTAAGGCAGATCTGCTGAGTACAACTGTGCATGTGCACAAACAGGTAACTCGGCAGGGTGATCATAAAATCAGTAAGATAGGGTTTCTACTCAAAAAGTGCATTTTTAAACACACACACACACACACACACACACACACACACACACACACACACACACACACACACACAACACACACACACATACACACACACACACACACACACACACACACACAGAGGAAGGAGAGAGAGAGAGAGAGAGAGAGAGAGAGAGAGAGAGAGAGAGAGAGAGAGAGAGAGAGAGAGAGAGAGAGAGAGAGAGAGAGAGAGAGAGAGAGAGAGAGAGAGAGAGAGAGAGAGAGAGAGAGAGAGAGAGAGAGAGAGAGAGAGAGAGAGAGAGAGAGAGAGAGAGAGAGAGAGAGAGAGAGAGAGAGAGAGAGAGAGAGAAATTATCTATTTCCGAAGGGGTAAAAAAACCTTGGAAATATATGGAAATTTGGCGGATAATTCCAGCAAATGTATTTAATATCATAATTACCCACCATATTTCCAAGGTTTTTACCCCTTTGGAAATATATCAGTGCCTTGCTTGGACGCATGACCAATGGCAACTCATGAAATCAAGAGAGGAAGAATTGACTATAATGCGCATGCGCGCTTTCCGCAGGAAAATGGCCGACCATATGTATGGTTTTCAACGGAGCAGTGCTGGATCTCTGCAACGAAGCTGTTTCAGACCTCTGTTGCTCACTGAGTATGTGACAGTATTTTCAGGACGAACAGACGCTCCAGAGGTGAGTTAACAGGACGCACGCGCTATCCGCTAATCATGCGCATGAGCTGTTTCCAAAATGGCCGACAGCACGATAGCCAGACAATGCAGGAAGCGGTGTATCTCTGCAACATAGCAGTTTCAGAGAAATCCACACAATGTTTTTGACCTTCGTTGCCCGTTGAGTACTTGATATCGTTTTCAGGACGAACAGACGCTCCAGAGGTTGGGAAGTCATTAGGAGGCTTCCGAAATTGCGCACTTCTAACTTCCAAAATCGTGCATTGCGCACTTTTAACTTCCAAAATCGTGCATTTCTTCCTTCCAACTACCAAATCATTCATTTGTACCTGCCAAATCTCATATTTTCAATTTATAGCTTCTAAAACTGCACATTTCTTCCTTTCAACTTCCAAATCATGCATTTCTACCTGCCAAATCTCATATTTTCACCTTCTAACTTTTAAAACTGTACATTTCTTCCTCCCAACTTCCAAATTATGGATTTTTACCTTCCAAGTATCATATTTCCACTTTTCAACTCTTTTTTCTAACGTCAAAATTATGGATTTCTTCCTTCCATCCTTATCGCTGTGACATATTGACAAGGTTAGCTACATAAATCATTATTGCATAAACAACATGCAGCAAGGCAGTGGATGATAACAATAACAACCCCTCCCTATAGCTATGTTATTTATTGTTGTATGCCATCATCTCCTGCCTCCCAGCATAGTCGATCTTATTTAAGGCTATTGGGTGCACAACCACCATTTGTACATAGAACTCGAGTCTGCTGATATGCATGCAGAACACATCACTACATAAAACTAAGCTAAACAATGTCATTTTAATGTCTTATTTACTTGAAATAAATCCATCCACCACTGCAAGCAACATCTTTTTAACTGTCCCCACCAAGCTTCAATTTTCTGTGAAAAACAATATAATTTGCACAGAGTATATCAGTGAGCCTGTTATATAGTGCATTTTGTTAACCTGATTTGATATTGACTTTCCATATTTCCCGCAAAACTATCACTTGAATTTTGTCTTAGAAAAGGTTGGATGAATGGCAAACTGGTATTTTCAGTTCCCATATCACACCGTAGTAAACGTGGTGTTCCTATACAGTAGTGCATTTGCATGCTGTGAATATCAGGTATGAAATAGTACCTCCCAACAAAGAGTAGTGGGCTACAATTAAAGGGTTTTTATTACTGACTCCAACTTTCAACCATAAATACTCACCAAGATATGCTCCCAACAACCTGTAAACTGCACTGATTTACACTGTTGTTAGGGCTACAGCTGCATTTCAACACATAAGTTACAGAATATAGAAATATGATAATTGGTATAATAGGTGCAAGCAATAAAGTAGGAATAAATGCAGGAATTGGAAAGTGAACTTTGGAAGGTTGATATGTGGTATTTGGAAGATGGAAGATGATAGGTAGGATTGGGAAGTTAGAAATACATGATTTGGAAGGAAGAAGTATCTAAGTTAGGAGGTGGAAATTTGAGATTTGGTAACTACATTATATGAAAGGTAAAAATGTGAGATTTGGAAGGTAGAAATCCATAATTTGGAAGTTGAAAAGAAGAAATGTACAGTTTTAGAAGTTAGAAGGTGGAAATTTGAGATTTGGAAGGTAGAAATGCATGATTTGGAAGTTGGAAGGAAGAAATGTACAGTTTTAGAAGTTATAAATTGGAAATGTGAGATTTGACAGGTAGAAATGCATGATTTGGAAGTTGGAAGTGTGAAATGCAAGTTAGAAGTGTGCAATGCACGATTTTGGAAGTTAGAAGTGCGCAATTTCGGAAGCCGGAAATGGCCCTAATGGGCTTCTGTACCGCGCGACGCTCTGGATGTGCTCATGTGACTTCAGTCTCAGGCTACTGCGCATGCGCATCAACCTGCCAGTGTTGCGCCGCTCGGTGTGGGGCGAGCGAAGCGAGTCCCAATTACGTCCTTCGAGTGTAGATCTATAGCGCATATAAACGACTGCAGCAGTGGTTAGTCGCGTGATTTTTTCGGTCATGGAGCTGCTCTATGCTGCTAAAGTGATCGTAATAACTCTTTTGGCATCTACTTGCAATGTTGTAGCGAACATTGGCTGCGATCTCCCGACGCCCATCGAAACAACATCCTTGATTGCCAGCACTTATGCCTCACCTGTGACAATCCAATTGACGCTAGAACAGTATGCATGCTTGGCGTCGGGTATGTATCGAGACAAATATCGCAGTGCTTCCTTACTGGTTCAGTATTCGTGCACGACGCGAATTGGTTGTGCGAGGGGAAGTGACGTTGAAAAAGAACTGTTGGATTTGCAGTGTATGGATGATGGCTCGTGGTTGGTTGCTAACTTCACTGAAAATCCCGAAGCTGAGTTTGATAAGACAATGAGAACCAACTGCAGCAGTTGCATTAGCCCAACGGAGCTAGACGCATCAATGACATCACTATATGATGCAACAAGTCATTGTGTTGGTAAAGCATTTTTATTTGTCCATTATGGGTGGGGACTCTGAAATCACTTGGTAGAAGACATAAGATTAATCTGTTGTGAAATACACCACATCATCACTTAGTCCAAACACTTCATAACATGCTAAAATGCACAGAGATTGCCATAAACCTCTTAGTCGTGCCTCATTTTCACTGACAGCGAGTTTCAGTTCCTATTTTAGTGATTGTATTTGTCTGTGATTTAAGTGTAACATTGACTCCCACTTAACATGTTAATTCATGCAGAGTGCCCTACTCAGTGCAATACAGGAGCTAAGAGGTGTTTCGGCAGAGGAGAAGATGACTGTTGTAATTTCTATGATCATGAGGGCAAATGCTTACAAAGATGCGATAATGTTGAAGATAACTTCAACTGCAGAGGTACATGCGCATAATGGATCACAGTATATATAGTCCTGGCGGCTTTCACAGTAAGCAATTAATGTTATATCACCTCTAGGAGTGATGCTGCAGGTTCATACACACTCCTAAAGAGGTGATGTAATTGATTTATAGCCATCTACTAGGTGGTTTACTAAGCTGAAGAATTGGTAATTACCAATCAGATATAATCACCCTGATAAAGGCACTCTTGACACTAATGTAGTCACTCTTCACACCTTGTAGTGGTATAGTAGATTTATAGTGGCACTATAAACATAGCAACCACCTAGAGTAAGTAATCAAAGGTCGGAACACCATGTAATATCCGATGTTCTCCTGAAGTGTACAAACAAACATACTCCATGTTTTGTATTTTACACTATAGGGCAACCCACCTAGAGTAAGTAATCAAAGGTCGGACACCATGTAATATCTGATGTTCTCCTGAAGTGTACAAATGTACTCCATGTTTTGTAGGTTAACTACTTAAGCTTCTCTAGTGTACCAAGTTTGGAGTGCTAGAAAGCTTTTACTGTTGAGCTAGGTCATCGAAAATACCAACAGCTGATATTCCATATTATCAGCAGACTTACATCAATCACCGTATGCCTGGAAAATCACTACATAATGTAGATCTTGACTCAAAGTGATCTGACTACATAGACAAGAAGAGCAACTAATGTACCGAGATATCAATAGACTCTGTTCATGCATCATGCAGTGCTCGTGGTAGGGTTTGAGCAAGTCAATTGCAAGTGTTGTATTATCAGACACACCTCCACAAGGAAATCGCAAGTTGGAAGAGAGAACTAGTGTTCAAAGCCTCGACTACTGTAATTGAAGTTGGCCCAAAAACAGTATCGTTAAATAACAGTTAGACACAGAGCTAGAAACCTGAACAGCCAGCACCTCAAAGTGCCTATAAGTGGAGCAGTGGTCTGAAGGCTTCTAACCCCATAGTTCCCTTGATTTGGCGTCTAACTATTAGCTGTAGGTGTTGGCCATGGCTATTGGGTTTTATGAACCCATTATGAGGGTTATAGGCACTCTTGCAATGAGCAAGTCACAGTGTACTTAGGAGGTTTCATGTGGCTAGCTAGCTCTGTTTACATATTACACATGCACATGCACTTCATAATTAGGCCACACATGTATACCTAGTAAATAGTGCCTATATGACCACATAAGTATATAGGCTATCCAGATGTTACCATGTAAAATGTGAACTCCATTCTCATCTGGTCTCACAAGCCAGTTTTCCATTGACCTCAAACCTCTGACAGCTGCAGATGGTTGGGTTTCTAGTGAACTTCAGGCACAGCTTCATATGACTGAAATACTTGGGGGAGCCTCTCTTCCTATGCCTATGCTGTATTGGCCTTAGTTGCCTAGTGTTGTAGGAATGGTGAAATCTGCTGTACCAGCTATGAGCAGAGGAAGCCTTCCAAGCTACCATAACGTGATTATGGTATTTTAGGAATCTCTCTAGCCCTGTAGTGTCCTTATCACATCTGTAGGAATGCCATTAGTTCTTGATTGCAAGATAGAAAACTTTGAAGTCTTGCTAAGCAGATGTAGAATCAAGCTATGAGCAATGCTCAGATATTGGGTATGATTCTTAGACAGCCTGACCTGGAACCACAGCTTCTGATACTCATGCTGGGACAATGAAAACACTGAATGTGCTGCTGCTTCAGTTTACTGCCGTTTGCATTGTAAATCATATATTCTGCAGATGCATTCACAATCAACTGGGCGTGGCTTTATTAGGTTCAAGTATGCCTAAGCTGTGTGGCTTTGGGCTCTTTTGTGTCCACTATAGAAATCAAAACGAAAATTTAAAATGACTTGGTTTCAATGGGGATAGACCATAGCAATAGTAATCCCCATACATTCACTAATGTTAGAGTGTTAGTGAACATAATCATTCTTTGATGTAGGATTCCCGTGTTATAGCTCAAATGACTGCACTGGTCCTGGAGATAATATAGTATACACCGGAAGAGATTGCTGTGTCAACCAGGTGTATGGTCACTCCTACGATAATGGAGAATGCAAAGAATGCATTGGTATAAAAATTCATTATTGGTGCTACAGTTAATCACAGTAGTAGACCAATTCATGTGTATCAGTGTGTAAGTTATGCATGCATCTAATTTCATATACCTTTCATTCTCTAGTCCATGGATTTAACTGTTCACAATATGACATAAATGAAGGCTCTAACTTGACATCTATATTTCACTTAAATGTAAAAGGAAGAACCCAATTCCTAGACAAGCTGCCCAAACTTGATGGAGAGATCACCATAATACCAGGAACAAAGGGTGCATACTAAATACTGAACTACTTATGTATGTATTATGGAGCAATTATGCAGCAAATAATTGTCATATTCTCCCGTAATGACTTGAGTATGCTCTTACATGACTATATTCATACAATTGTGTGAAGAGTGCATGTGATTTGGCTGGGCTCCCTGCCATATTCTTTAGTGTACTGTACTGTCTCTTTCTGCAGTTTTAACTGAATTTGAAAAAATAGACACTCGTTCTCAAAACACAAGTATTCAATTGCCTACATGCCACTTGGAAGCTAGTGATACACTGAGGATGAAATTTAAGTCTACTGTGGCTGATGACTTTGTTGAGCAATTAGAGAGTTTGTACGGGACACAGCTGCTGTTACTATTGTCCAAGGTAACTATAAATGCAGAAAGAGCACCTTAACCACTGAATTAGTAACTACTGTCATATTCAGCTGTGGTGGAACTGGAAAACACATTCTACAATGTCAATGATGATATGGATGAAGTTGAGGTGTGTGCTGTGATAAGGATGGTCTGTGACTGTTACGATAGCTGTGGCTGCCCAATTACATTCTCTCTTAATGTCACCCTCACTGTTAAAGGTATACATAGTGTTATTGTGTTCATATTAGCCACTGTCTCTTAACATGCAAGCTGAAGTATGTGTGTTTCTTAGTTGCAGAGTCTCCCGACTATTCCAAAAATGTGATATTTGCTCCGTGTGAAGTGAAATCCTGTGTAACTATTTCTATTGAGGATGAATTGGGGATAACAACCTCACAGAGAGTTAACGTCATACTTGAGAGCATGGATGACAGGATTGTACTTAATCAAACAAATGGAGATATTGAGATCAGTAGGATTTCAAGTAAGTAGATTTCCTAACTGGGATGATGCCAACACGCGCACATTAACCTTAACTTCAGAATTTCAGCTCTTATAAGTACCATGAGTACAGTTAATAAGCTCACAGTTACACACTACCATAGCATTACTGCCATTGACCATGAACCCACAATCATGGGCAGAGCCACACATACACGCTCAGTGGTAAGAGTGTCTGACTAGTAATCAGAAGGTCCTGGGTTCAAATCCCAGCTGGATCCTGAGTTTTTTTTCAGGATCATTTAATAATGACTTGGCAGTGATGTTGGTTGATAGTGTCTCCATCATTTAGGCTATTAATCTTGATTACTTTACATGTACGCACAGGCAAATCCCTACCATCTGTTCCTCCCTCATCTGAAGAATATAACTTACCACCCATTTGCCCCTCAACTCCAGCCAGCTGCAGATCATCAGCCAAGGACTGAAGTTGACTAGGGCATAAGTCATCACCGTACAGTTTTTGTTTATGCATATCCCAGACACCTACGACATATTCCTTCACTAAGCTGAGTAAATCGTCAAAGTCATATTCCCAAAACCTCACTTCCTAATACATATGCAGTTTTCTCTATACTATTAAGCTTGTCAAATCTACTTACCTGTCTCCTAAAAGCTCCCGAAGCTTCTTCACAAAGATGACTCTAATATTACTATATATAGGCTGAACACTCCCACAAAACGTAAACTACACTCTCACACTCAGCACCACACAATGCATATTCTGATTTGCCTTCTCTACCTCTATGCCTGCCTAGCTCTTCATTCAAGCCATGTGTTCCTGACCTACATGTAAATAATAGTCTAGTTCCTGCATCACCAACCCCATGAAAACACCTCTTAAATTCTACTTCCTTCCCAAACATTTTGTATATATCTTTTCCCAAACCTTTTGTACATATCTTTACTATTCAGTAAAGATATGTACAGGATAATTGCATGCAACAATAACAACATGCGTAACCCCTCCCTACATTTATTTTGTGGGGTTACGCATGTTGTTATTGATGCATACAATTATCCCTTGTCTGCATACATAAACTGTAATTCATTTTTGTGGTAGCGTGAACTCTGAACTCCAAACTTATGTTGTTAGTCTGCCATTGTTGCGTATGCATAATTTTCCACATGGGTTTTCATCATTAAGTTGTGTATGGTCATATCATAAACTCTGCGCCACTCGGGTTATTACAATCTTGTTTCCTTAATTTTTGGAACTACCATCCCTACATCCTTCAACATTTTAATGAAATGTTTTTTTACACTTGTATATAACAATCTATTATAGACATCTGTTTTAAAGTAGGCCTTACTCTAGTCCATTCAGGCTCCAATACCAGGCTTCTACCATTACAAACCACTAACTCCACCTTATTCAAGAAAGAAATCAGTCTATTACCACTAGCATTACATGTATCCTCTCCAAACATGCCAATGACATCATCCATTTCTACAGACTTACCAACCCTGGTATTAAAATCCCCAAGCAATACCATCCTTCCCTTTTCCTTAAAACTAAGTGCATCCTCTGCTTTTCATACCAACCTCCAATGCCAGCACTGTTCGTACAATAAGTAGGCATATACACACAACAATGTACAAGGCTGAGCTTCCCCTCCCACCTCTTACTTTCATCCACACACTCTCCTCATAATGCACATCAGTAATAAACTCAACTTCATCTACCAGGCATTCTCGCACTAAAAAGGCAACCCCACCCTCACCTCTCTGGTGAATACTAAAAACAAAGGGATTCTAACCTAGGACCTTCCGATATACTGGTCAGTCTTAAACCAAGCCATTTAATGTTGTGTAATTGTGAAGAGCATTTAGACTACATAACTAGGTGAATGCTGTACATTTTTGGCAAACAGTCAGTAAATTAGAAAACATTATTAGGGGCATAGGAACCGCCTAACTTTTTAGCATTCGACCACGCCTACTAATTGGCGATGTGGCCACATGTGGGTATAGTTTATATTGGTCGCATAGAAACCACGGGGCTATGGAGGTTGGTGCTCCCCTAGCGCCCCCTTTATTCTTTGCTAGAGGTTTACGTAACTACCTTCTATTCAATTACACACTTAGCTATCTAGGTCTAAACACTAGATCATTATTTTAGAGGTATATTTATGTAGAAATCTATGTAATGAAGGTACGAACATATATGCGTGTGCATTTAAATTGTAAGTCTCGTGTTGGCACCCTTATACAGTAAACATCTATCTATGCCACTGAATTATGGTATGTGTGGCAGTGTCGGATAGTGATTGGAAAAATTGGCCTGTTGGAATGACTAAAGTGGGCTTGCTCTGCTTGCCAAGTAATCTAGTTAGCCTAGCATAACAACCAACATAAACATATATACCTACATGTGTGCATGTCACCAATTAGTAGGCATGGTTGAATGTCAACTATAAAGACTGGGGTAAGGCGGGTCTTTTGCCTTAATGTTTAATTTGGTGTTGTACTTGTAATTTGTTTTTACGTTTTTGTTGTAGATCTACTTGTAATTAAATGCCTGCACTCGTAATTTGTTTATAAAACAAAGTTGCCCATTGTCCTGTCCATTATACGTTTAAACTCAGTGTTCATGTCCTGCACTTGAAGAAAAAAATCTAGTTTAGCAGTACTAGTTTGTCTAGCGTAGTAGATCAGTTGTAGGTTACCTCCATCTTATTTCTACAAGTGTGAAAAACATTTCATTAAAATGTTAAAGGATGTAGGGTTGACAATGCTAAGTACAGGAACAAGATGCAGTATATGCAGGCAAAACCAGTGATGATGACATGAGAAATAAGGAGCAGCATGAAGGCAAAGGCAGGGGATGGGCATGCAACAATCATAACATGCGTAACCCCATAAAAATGCAGGGAGAGGTTACACATGTTATAATTGTTGCATGCTCATCCCTTTCCTTTGCCTTCATGCTGCTCCTTACGTATTTCTCATGCCATCATCACTGGTTTTGCCTGCATATACTGCATCTTGTTCCTGTACTTTTTAGCATTGTCATCCTTACATCTTTTAACAAATGTTTTTCACACACTTGTTTTACTTTTTTATTACTCTTGCTTCACTGGTGTTTCAAATTTTTTGCAACTTGTTGAATCTTTGAATGTACGTAGCTATATAGGTATATGGCTATGTGAAGTATGAAAAAGAGGTATAAAACAATTTCATTAAGGGCTGTGTTTAGGTCTTATATTATGGCTAAACGAGAGTACTGTAAATACTTTCTGGTACCTTTTGTGTTCTCACATTCATTCATGCAGCCTCAATTAAAATTGGAATACATCAGACTCTAAATGGTACACTGGATCGAGATGAGAACATCTGGTGTCACTTTCCTATTTCCAATATTGGCATCACTGTGAAAGTGTGTGTGTCAGAAGGACGTGTCCAAGTATATTATAGCTCTGTCAATCCAAACAGTGCCTTGTACAGCTGGATGTTTGAAGTAAAACATGAACCACAGGAAACTGTAACTCTAACATGTCTCTCTTACTTTATAACAGATTTTACCAATACCACAGCTACTGCCACACCATCCAGAGCCACTCCATCATTAGAGGGCACTAGACCTTCTCAAACCTCTGCAACATCGAAAGTCACCCCCTCATCTGAACCAACCACATCGTCAGAAGCTACAACTTCTACTTTTGCTATTGATGCACTAACATTTACAGTGTATATCTCAGTCGTGGGAATGGAGGATAATAATAGTTTTGTTTTGTATGGAAGCATTGGAAACTGCTGCCATGAAGTTAATACACAATGTGTACAGGGTGACCCCACCACTAATTTTCCTACTACTACATCTCCGGATAACAGTGAGCTGCTAGGACATAATAGTTCGGCATTCTGATGAGCATATGAGAGTGCAGTGGGCTTGTCTCACAACACTGAGCTTGGTGTTTGCATATTGTAACTTCATTTCTTGTGGTACACTTATTTATGCACTGTGGTAGTGGTAAAACAACATAATTAGCTCTAGATTTAAACTCCTTCCAACAAAATTAATGCTCAGTATCATACTGTTTTCTCCCATATACACATGATCTGTCATTGTGATAGTAACTACTGGGCTTGTTCTTGTCATCCTATGCATCCTCATTGTTTTCCTTGTACATGTTTGCTTTGTAAATTGCAAGAAGAAAAGTAAACAAGAAGATGAGCAGAGTCTTATGTCTGAGAGCATTGATTATGTCAGCTTCGAAGACCTAAAGCTGATTGTCTGTCTCCCTTTATTGTATTTAGTTTAGTAATACCTATTTTACATACATATTTGCAACATTATATAGAGTAGCATAGCTTGTATATATACAAGTGTAAAAACATTTTTCATTTAAAATGTTGGATGTAGGGATAGAAGTGCCAAAAAGTATGAAACAAATGCAGCAAAACAGGTGATGGCATGCAACAACAATAACATGTGTAACCCCATTAAAATAAAAGATGTAGGGAGGGGTTACGCATGTTATTGTTGTTGCATGCCATCATCCCCTGTTTTACTGCATGGGTGCTTCCTTATTTACTCCACTTTTTGGCACATCCATCCCTATGTACATCCTTAAACAGTTTAATGTCTTTACACTTGTTTCACTGGTTTTTGCAAACCCATGTACTCACAAGCCCCACCCCCTTCTACTCCTGGCGCTTGAGCCCCACCTTTCTATGAAGCGTGGAATGTACGTACACAATACAAAATGTCTTCCAACAAATAAGGAAATTCTCAAATTATACACTTGCGAGTGAAGTTACAAAGAATCTCTTGGTCAAGGATAACGCATGCAAGGGAAAGGAGTCATTTCATGTAAAAAACAGAGAGTACTTGTGCCAGTTTTGTGTAGATCGATAGAATATATGCAAAACAACATCAACATAAAGCCATATGTCCTCACCTAGTACCAAAACTGCCTCTTTGTTCACGAGAAAACATTGTTTCGGAAACCCCCTCCTGTATAGAGCCCCCCACTTCCCCCACTTTCAGGGACTTTCAGAAATTTGCTTATATCCTTATTGTATTTTTGACCTTCCCTATGCTTGTGTAAATGCAATTATAATATTGAGTTTTATTACAGTGAATCCAAGTGTAGAATTCGAACAAACAGTGTACACGGTGTTGGAGGATGAAGGATTATTACAAGTATGTGCTGTAGTGAGTGAAAAAACAGTTTCTGAACAAATTCACCTTACAATATACACAGAGAATGACACTGCCCAAGGTACTTGTAACTCAACTAATAATGGATTTCCGTGATTTTAGTTTCATCTGCTCTTATTACTTTTTCTCTAGATCTGATAGACTATCACCATGTTGAGATTGATGCACTGATCAGAGACAGGCTATGTATTAACATCTCAATCATCAACAACTTTGTTCCAGGCACTACAGTACAATTGTCACTGAAAGCAACCAGTAGTAGTCACAATATTACTGCTGTTCCTTCTGTTATTGTTATAGTAGATGACGGTGAGTTACTCTTTGCAGTGACATAATTAGGTGTGTATATAAAGCAACCTTATATCATGGCTGTGTAGATATCAGTGCCAAATTGTGTAGAAACGAATGCATCAATGATGACATACCCAACATGCAATCCCCATCTACATAGGGGTTAATGTCATGCTACCCACTAGTAGAATAGCAAAAAATGTGTAATTTTGGTGTGTATAGGTGGAAGTCTAATGCTTTTGGGGAGTTGTAAAATACCATCCCTCTATTCCACCAACTCTGATGATCTTGAGTCATAATCTATTTCAATAGAAATAACAAGAGGGTGTACATATGAAGTTCTCAATGCAACCATTTTAGAAGAAGAAACTCGGAAAGAGGTTTTTGTAGAAATTGTTGAAGTATTGGAATCAATTGGTATTCCCAACATAACTGCAGTTTTCAGTACTTCACTACATGAAGACAGTCAGGAAAAAGGTTCTGGAAATGCAACAACTAATGAATCACCACTCAAGACTGTGTATGAGGCTCTTGCAAAGGAGTTTGAAGTAGAAACATCTGAAAAGGGTTACACCAACTTTGCTGAAGCTGTGAATCAAATAACTGAAGCCAAAGTGGCTGCATGTGAGGATGGTAGTGGTCTCAGTGAAGGTGATGTCCCCAGACTAGCAAATAAATATGGAGTTCTTAAAGAGGATTTTGTGGCAAATGTTGTAGAGTTGCGAGGTATATTTGGTAAGATGATGTGCTTAAGTGAAAAAGAGCATGAAGACCGGAAGCGAATGCGACGAGACTCTTATTGTCCAGATAGAAAAGATTGTAAGTGCCCAGGAAATGAATCTCTAATAATTTGTGTCTGTGAATTCTTTGATTGCTTGGATCCTGAAGATAATATCAAGCCCATAATGGGGATATCTTACATTCCTGATATTAGTGTTCCTTGTCTGGCTTTTATTGTGGATACCACTGGTTCGATGGAGACTGAGATTAGTGCAGTAAAAGAGGTAATTCGAACTTTTTTGAGTAGTGAAGAAGGTACGTATACTAGCAAAAGATTATATGGTCCTGGCTGCTATGTCCTACAACCATTCAATGACTACAAAAATGGAATGTTCGACCCAACAAGTATGTATAAAGCTATTATCTGCACTGTTCTGTGTATTATGTTTCAGTGCGTGTTATGTAGGTATTCTAGAGGCTACAGTAGCAAGGACATATGGACCTACTGCCATTAACGAACTTGAAGCATTTCTCAGGGCAAGTGATAGTATGTATGCACATTTAGGTGGAGATGAAAAAGAAAGACAATTACTAGCTCTTCTAGCAACATTAAATGCAAAAGATTCCAGTAATATACCAGTTATGGTCCCTGGATCTCAGATTGTCCTACTAACTGATTCTCCTTCTCATAATGGGAGCCTTATAGAAAATGTAACTAAACAAGCAATTGCCCAAAAGGTGTGCATCAACGTTTTTCTCAGTGCTACAACATGGCCAGAATATTGGAGAATAGCTAATGAAACTGGGGGTACAGTGGTACATTCTATAGATCGGACATCAATCAGTCAGTTCAACCGCACACATTCAGTTGATCAATGTGCTGATCATTATGGCCTTAAATATGGTCGACAGAAACGATCAGCTCGATCTTCAGATGGCATTGCAGAGAAATGCAAATACTTTAATGCATCTTTATTTACAACGAAAGTATTAGTGACAGTTAACACTAACAAAGATTTAGTGAGAGTTATCAAACCAGATGGAAATGAAATACTAATCTTTTCAAATCCGCGGGGAGAAAAAATCTTTCATGAGTCTACTCCAAATAGTGGCCAATATAGTTTTTGTGTGGACAATGGAACACTTACAATTACAGTGGTGAAAACAGAAAACATGAATACTATAGTAAAATATCTCTACAGAATGGAGAATTCCACTGAGGCTTTTCTAAGATATGCGCCACATCCAGCATGTAAGTTTTAGTTAAAATATCAAAGTCTGTAGAGATAAAAACTATAGAAACAAGATGCAGTGTGCAGATAGCAGTGATGATGACATGGGACACAAGGTGCAGTATGAAGCAAAGTCTGGGGATGATATGAGATGCATCAATCATAACCATATAATAAAAGATGTAGAGAGGTTATTATTGCATCCTATCATCCCCTGCCTTCGTTTCATACTGCACCTTGTTTTTCTTGCAATCATCACTGCCTCTATATCTGCATATTTACTTCATCTTGTTTCTGGCACTTTCATCCCTACATCTTTAACATTTTTACTCTTGTTTCACTGTTTTTTTGTTTCATGCTCCAAGCCAGTGGTGTCCTGCACAAGCAACATATATACCTTTATTTACATGAAACAATTTCTTATTTTACATGGAAAAATTTGCACGAACACGTTTTGACTGACCTCTGTACTTCAATCGCTCTGGTAGTGTACTCGGGTTCCTTTGCACCCCCTAGATCTGCCACTGCTTCTTAAATATAAATATTCATAGACCATGTCATGTGCTTATAAAAGTTCCTGAATTCTGAATTGTTAAGACTGATAGGTGTGTCAACACCATCGCCACATAGAGAGTCTATACCGAATCTCTGATAATGACTAACTACTACAATGACTTTTGCAGATACAGTAGGAACACTATTACTGGAGACACCTCAGATTGACGATATTGGAACTGCATCCATTCAACTAGTGGATGGGGAGACTGGCACAGTTCTCACTACAGCTCCTCTCTATCGCTGTTCAAATCGACTGCTAGCAACTGTTTCATTTCCCAATACCACTGTACAATATGTGGTTGTAGGTAATGACATCAATGGTAGGCGATTCACTACACCATTATATAGGTCTGCTACATTTGCACCTGAGGATGCCGAGATAATTCAAGATACTTTGGTCCAGGACCTTAATAACAGTGTTAATTATGAGGCTATTTTTGAGACTTTTCGAGTTGAAATGGAAGGTGACACCTCCATAGAAGAGGATCAGATTATAATAGTTGTGAGAGTCTACAATATGAATGTTTATTATTCTCACTATACCTTTACTGCTGAGCCAGTGACAGGTTTTAGACAAGCCTTTCGTCCAATAAGTCTCCAAGTTCCTCCAGAAGAAAGTGGATCTGTTAACATGATCATTTTACGAGAGACAGCTGAACCTGGTTCTAACTATACATTCACTGCTACAGTCAGTGATGGATATAGCAGTCATTCTCTCTCAAAGACTGTGTTAATTCTACTCCCTGTAAGTAAGAAATTAGGCTACTATCTAAAGTGAGATAATTTAATAAATTTGTTTGTTGGCTACAACCACTCCACCACCTGATGATGAGTGTGGTGGCTGTGAAAATGGAGGAACCTGTACCATTCGCACTATAGGATTTATAATAATCAAGCAGTGTGCTTGTCCAGATGGGTTTACTGGACTACACTGTGAAAGAGAAACAACCATTTGGTAAGGCAATACACAAGCTCAACATTCTATAGTGTTTTGTAAGGTAATTGTGTCTGTTAGAACTGCTACTGCAGAATCTAAATAGCTATATACCCATTTATTTAGTGTGACTGGTGTAAACACACACATACATTCTATGCTGCACTGTCTTAATTATAATCACATGTGGTAAACGCTATCCCATATCTTTGTTTATTCTCCGCAGAAACAAGGAACTATGTAGAGGATTTTAATGGTAAAGTATAGGCTGTGTGAAAGAACCAATATTAATTAGTTCTGTACTGATCTCTTTTGCTGTAAATTTCACACTATATGCTTTACTGAAGGACTACTTTGTATGCAAATGGCTATAGCGAATGACAAAACCAGCTATCAGAGATATATAGACTTGACCATACTACATGACTGTAAGGCAGATCTGCTGAGTACAACTGTGCATGTGCACAAACAGGTAACTCTGCAGGGTGATCATAAAATCAGTAAGATAGGGTTTCTACTCATTTATAAACACACACACACACGGACACGCACACGCACACGCACACGCACACACACACGCGCACACACACACACACACACACACACACACACACACACACACACACACACACACACACACACACACACACACACACACACACACACACACACACACAAACACACACAAATACACACACACACACACACACACACACACACACACACACACACACACACACACACACACACACACACACACACACACACACACACACACACACACACACACACAACACACACACACACACACACAAACACACACAAATACACACACACACACACACACACAAACACACACAAATACACACACACACACACACACACACACACACACACACACACACACACACACACACACACACACACACACACACACACACACACACACACACACACACACACACACACACACACACACAAACACACACAAATACACACACACACACACACACACACACACACACACACACACACACACACACACACACACACACACACACACACAAATATGGCAGATGATTGCAGCAAGTGTATTTAATATCATAATTATCCACCATATTTCCATACATTTCCAAGGTTTTACCCCTTTGGAAATATATCAGTGCCTTGCTTGGACGCATGACCAATGGCAACTCATGAAAATTAGGAGAGGAAGAATTGATTATACTGCGCATGCGCGCTTTCCGCAGGAGAATGGCCGACCATATGTATGGTTTTCAACGGAGCAGTGCTGGATCTCGGCAAAATCTCATTTTCAATTTATAGCTTCTAAAACTGCACATTTCTTCCTTTCAACTTCCAAATCATGCATTTCTACCTGCCAAATCTCATATTTTCACTTTCTAACTTCTAAAACTGTACATTTCTTCCTCCCAACTTCCAAAATATGGATTTTTACCTTCCAAGTATCATATTTCCACTTTTCAACTCTTTCTTCTAACGTCAAAATTATGGATTTCTTCCTTCCATCTCTATCGCTGTGACATATTGACAAGGTTAGCTACATAAATCATTATTGCAACATGCAGCAAGGCAGTGGATGATAACAATAAGTTATTTATTGTTGTATGCCATCATCTCCTGCCTCCCAGCATAGTTGATCTTATTTAAGGCTATTGGGTGCACAACCACCATTTGTACATAGAACTCGAGTCTGCTGATATACATGTACATGCAGAACACATCACTACATAAAACTAAGCTAAACAATGTCATTTTAATGTCTTATTTACTGGAAATAAATCCATCCACCACTGCAAGCAACTTCTTTTAACTGTCCCCACCAAGCTTCAATTCTCTGTGAAAAACAATATAATTTGCACAGAGTATATCAGTGAGCCTGTTATATAGTGCATTTTGTTAACCTGATTTGATATTGACTTTCCGTATATTCCGCAAAACTATCACTTGAATTTTGTCTTAGAAAAGGTTGGATGAATGCCAAACTGGTATTTTCAGTTCCCATATCACACCGTAGTAAACGTGGTGTTCCTATACAGTAGTGCATTTGCATGCTGTGAATATCAGGTATGAAATAGTACCTCCCAATGCTTTCACACACTCCAAAGAGTAGTGGGCTACAATTAAAGAGTTTTTATTACTGACTCCAACTTTCAACCATAAAACTCTTCATGAAAATCTGCAGTAATATATAGCAGTAACAAAGAAGTAGCTCCATGAGACATGTAACCATACCCATCTATGCATCCATGAATGCAAAATCCAAATTTCTTTATTTTGTCATTCCCATCACAGTGCCACACACATAGTTAGAGCTCTGCATATTACCATGCAACAGTTGATGATTATCTGCTGATAAAGAAGTGCATCATACTTTGGTGTAATACTGTCGTCTCGTTAGTCAATGCTTTTTCCTCATTTGTGTTCCTAGTGGATCTAATTGCTCATGAAATTTATTACCTTCAATCTTAAGGAAAGGAACTCATCAAATAAATAATTATATACCTACCTGCTTACTGAAATGCCATATTTAGTAAATATCATCGATGCATGGCTCTATACCCAAGCTGGCTTCCTGGACCATTCATCTACCACTGATTATTATTACATGTATTCAGTGGCCATTAACTTGTATAATGAACATACCTGAATTATATAACTGATCACTTGATCATGAAATGGAGTATTTGGAACTCTTCTTCTTAAATTCATATTTTAAAGTAATCTTTTAAGCTGTCTCAAAGACAGGACATGTCCACGAATCCTAAGAAGAAACTCTAAAATTACTTTGTAGGAATAACCATGGTAGAAGTATGCCACTATGAGTTCTTCTCTTGTTGGGGGGTTAGTACTCATTTCGGAGTAATGACTACAGCAAATTTTGCTTCTTATCTGTAAATGGCAGAAGTCGGGTTAGCTATATTACTGTCTTATAATACTCACCAAGATATGCTCCCAACAACCTGTAAACTGCACTGATTTACACTGTTGTTAGGGCTACAGCTGCATTTCAACACATAAGTTACAGAATATAGAAATATGATAATTGGTATAATAGGTGCAAGCAATAAAGTAGGAATAAATGCAGGAATTGGAAAGTGAACTTTGGAAGGTTGATATGTGGTATTTGGAAGATGGAAGATGAAAGGTAGGATTGGGAAGTTAGAAATACATGATTTGGAAGGAAGTAAGCATATGATTATGTAAGTTAGAAGGTAGAAATTTGAGATTTGGTACATTATATGAAAGGTAAAGATGTGAGATTTGGAAGGTAGAAATCCATAATTTGGAAGTTGAGAAGAAGAAATGTGCAGTTTTAGAAGTTAGAAGGTGGAAATTTGAGATTTGGAAGGTAGAAATGGAAGTTGGAAGGAAGAAATGTACAGTTTTAGAAGTTATAAATTGGAAATGTGAGATTTGACAGTTAGAAATGCATGATTTGGAAGTTGGAAGGAAGAAATGCAAGTTAGAAGTGCGCAATGCACGATTTTGGAAGTTAGAAGTGCGCAATTTCGGAAGCCGGAAATGGCCCTAATGGGCTTCTGTACCGCGCGACGCTCTGGATGTGCTCATGTGACTGCAGTCTCAGGCTACCGCGCATGCGCATCAACCTGCTAGTGTTGCGCCGCTCGGTGTGGGGCGAGCGAAGCGAGTCCCAATTACGTCCTCCGAGTGTAGATCTATAGCGCATATAAACGACTGCAGCAGTGGTTAGTCGCGTGATTTTTTCGGTCATGGAGCTGCTCTATGCTGCTAAAGTGATCGTAATAACTCTTTTGGCATCTACTTGCAATGTTGTAGCGAACATCGGCTGCGATCTCCCGACGCCCATCGAAACAACATCCTTGATTGCCAGCACTTATACCTCACCTGTGACAATCCAATTGACGCTAGAACAGTATGCATGCTTGGCGTCGGGTATGTATCGAGACAAATATCGCAGTGCTTCCTTACTGGTTCGGTATTCGTGCACCACGCGAATTGGTTGTGCGAGGGGTAGTGACGTTGAAAAAGAACTGTTGGATTTGCAGTGTATGGATGATGGCTCGTGGTTGGTTGCTAACTTCACTGAAAATCCCGAAGCTGAGTTCGATAAGACAATGAGAACCAACTGCAGCAGTTGCATTAGCCCAACGGAGCTAGACACATCAATGACATCACTATACGATGCAACAAGTCACTGTGTTGGTAAAGCATTTTTATTTGTCCATAATGGGTGGGGATACTGAAATCACTTGGTAGAGGACATGAGATTAATCTGTTGTGAAATACACCACATCATCACTCAGTCCAAACACTTCATAACATGCTAAAATGCGCAGAGATTGCCATAAACCTCTTAGTCGTGCCAAATTTTCACTGACAGCGAGTTTCAGTAGGGCTATTCCTGTATTTGTCTGCATGATTTAAGTGCAACGTTGACTCCCACTTAACATGTTAATTCATGCAGAGTGCCCTACTCAGTGCAATACTGGAGATA
Source organism: Theonella swinhoei (assembly GCA_963970385.1). Classification (NCBI taxonomy): domain Eukaryota; kingdom Metazoa; phylum Porifera; class Demospongiae; order Tetractinellida; family Theonellidae; genus Theonella; species Theonella swinhoei. The sequence goes on along the minus strand of OZ019962.1, from coordinate 1,280,795 downwards.
GGAGGTGTTTTGGCAGAGGAGAAGATGACTGTTGTAATTTCTATGATCATGAGGGAAAATGCTTACAAAGATGTGATAATGTTGAAGATAACTTCAACTGCAGAGGTACATGCACATAATTATAATGGATCACAGTATATATAGTCCTCGAGGCAGTAAGCAATTATGTATAGGTTTGATCTTACCACAGTAAGCAATTATGTATAGGTTTGATCACGGCATACTTGCCGTGATCAAACCGACTTGGTACACGTAAGGCCAGCACAATGGCTTATTAGCTTACACAACGCCTTGGGCTAAGTGGGTGCTACTACAGGGTAACAAAACACCCCCTATGGTGCTCCGTTTCTGGGGTAACGTGTACTAATTCCAGTTTATCACCTCTAGGAGTGAATGCTGCAGGTTCATACACACTCGTAAAGAGGTGATATAATTGATTTATAGCCATCTGCTAGGTGATTTATGTAGTTGAACGATTGGTAAAGCCCTCAATTTGGTGTCTAACTATTATTTAATGGTAGCTATAGGTGTTGGCCATGGCTAGTAAGGCCTTATGAACGGGCTATAGGCACTCTTGCAATGAGCAGCATAATTTAAGCCACAGTGTACTTAGGAGGCTTCATAAGGTTAGCTCTGTTTACATATTACTTGGGTTCATATGCACATGCACTTAATAATTAGGCCACGCATGTATACCTAGTAAATAGTGCCTATAATTATGACCACATAAGTATATAGGCTATCCAGATGTTACCATGTAAAATGTGAACTCCTTCATTCTCATCTGTTCTCACAAGCCAGTTTTCCTATTGACCTCAAACCTCTGACAGCTGCAGATGGTTGGGTTTCAGGTGGACTCCAGGCACAGCTTCATATGACTGGAATACTGGGGGGAGCCTCTCTTCCTATGCCTATGCTGTGGTATTGGCCTTAGTTGCCAAGTGTTGTAGGAATGGTAAAATCTGCTGTACCAGCTATGAGCAAAGGAAGCCTTCCAAGCTGCTGTAAACGTGATTAGGGTTTTTTTGGAATGTCCCTAGCCCTGTATTTCCCTTATCACATCTGTTGGAATGTCATTAGTTCTTGATTGCATGATAAACTTCTCATAACTGAAAAGTATCTGATAGCACAATGAAATTCATATAATGGTGTAAATCATTGATCTAGAAAACTTTGAAGTCTTGCTAAGCAGATGTGGAATCAAGCTATTAGCAATTCTCATATTGGGTATGATTCTTAGACAGACTAACCCAAAACAAGAGTTTCTGATACCCATGCTGGGCCAATGAAAACACCGGATGTGCTTCAGTGTACTGCCATTTGCATTGTAAATCATATTTTCTGCAGATGCATTCACAATCAGCTGGGCGTGGCCTTTATTAGGTTCAAGTATGCCTAAGCTGTGTGGCTTTGGGCTCTTTTGTGCTCACTATCGAAATCAAAACGAAAGTTTAAAATGACTTGGTTTCAATGGGGATAGACCATAGCAATAGCAATCCCCATATCCCCATACTACTACATCCCCATACTACTGTTAAAGTGTTAGTGAACATAATCATTCTTTGATGTAGGATTCCCATGTTATAGCTCAAATGACTGCACTGGTCCTGGAGATAATATAGTATACACCGGAAGAGATTGCTGTGTCAACCAGGTGTATGGTCACTCCTACGATAATGAAGGATGCAAAGAATGCATTGGTATATAAATTCATTATTGGTGCTACAGTTAATGATGCACTAAAGTGCAGAACCCTCGGCGCCATGATCATGAGTTAGACCGGAGTGTATATAATACCGCATGCGCGAATTCTTGAACGCGCAGGCGCTATAGAAACTTACGTGTAACGGGAAGACCTTTAGTCAAAGACGGAGACTAAAGAGAAAGAAGCTCGCTGCCTTACTATCGAGTCGTATTCCAGGTAGTGTTTAGCCTGTTGTTAGCCTTTTTAGGACCCTTAGAAGGCTCTGCCGTCGAAAAAGTGCGCGGAATGTCGCTGCAGTACTTCGTAGGATGTCACGGGTAAGCAAATGACGCCATAACTTTTGAACGGAGCGGTTTCAGAGAAAACCCCACAAATTTTTTTATCTCCGTTGCCCGCTGAGTACGTGACAGTATTTTTAGGACGAACAGACGCTCTAGGGGTGAGATTTGACTTAACAGACACACACACAGACAGACCCAATGAATGCACTAAAGTGCAGAACCCTCGGCGTACGCGCGTGCGCGAATCCATGAAAGTGCACGCGCTAGATCTAGTACATTCACGGGAAGTATACGGAAGACTTTAGGCAAAAGACGGAGACTGAACCGAAAGACGCTTGCTACCTTACATCGAGTCGTACTCCAGGTAGAGTTTAGCTTATTGTTAGCCTTTTTAGGACCCTTAGAAGGCTCTGCCGTCGAAAAAGTGAGCGGAATGTCGTTGCAGTACCCTACAACGTAGGAAGCGGTGTATCTCTGCAACGGAGCAGTTTCAGAGAAATCCCCACAAATTTTTTGACCTTCGTTGACCGCTGAGTACGTGACAGAATTTTCAGGACGAACAGACGCTCCAGAGGTGAGATGTGACTTAACAGACACACAGACCCAACTACAGTAACCCTCGCTGCGCATGCGCGCCGAGGGTTAATAACAGTAGTAGATTAATTCATGTGCATCAGTGTGTAATTATATGCATTCATGTACCTTTCATTCTCTAGTCCATGGATTTAACTGTTCAAAATATGACATAAATGAAGGATCTAACTTGACATCTGTTTTTCACTTAAATGTAAAAGGAAGAACCCAATTCCTAGACAAGCTGCCCAAACTTGATGGAGAGATCACCATAATACCAGGAACAGGGAGTATGTACTAAATACTGAACTACTTATGTATGTATTATGGAGCAATTATGGAGCACATGATTGTCATATTCTCCCGTAATAACTTGAGTATGCTCTTATATGCCTATTCAACTTGTGTGAAGAGTGCATGTGTATGTGATTTGGCTGAGCTCCCTGCCATATTCTTTAGTGTACTGTACTGTCTCTTTCTGCAGTTTTAACTGAATTTGAAAAAATAGACACTGGTTATCAAAACACAAGTATTCATTTGCCTACTTCCCACTTAAAAGCTAAGGATACACTGAGGATGAAATTTAAGTCTACTGTGGCTGATAACTTTGTTGAGCAATTATTTAAGGAGCGTAGAGAGTTTGTACGGGACACCGCCACTGTTACTATTGTCCAAGGTAACTATAAGTGTTAGTTAAAGCACGGAAGGAAGTGCTGTACGCGCAATAATGGTACGAGGGGTGTGGTTGAGATAGCTATACAGCACAAGGTGTACAGCACGTCCCTTTCCGTGCTTTAATTGATTTATTGTACTTTGCATCTTACCGGCTGTAAGAAAGGCTAAAACTATCACCGTTATCACGTGTCATGCTGTATAGCGTGCGCCTCATGCATGTAAACTGTGCTGTATGACAGATAAAGCACTGGTGGTGCCTTTGATTCGCCCACACAAAGTACAATAAATACTGATAGGGCACCTTAACCACTGAGTTAGTAGCTGCTGTCGTATTCAGCTGTGGTGGAACTGGAAAACACATTCTACAATGTCAGTGACGATATGGATGAAGTCGAAGTGTGTGCTGTGATAAGGATGGCCTGTGACTGTTACGATAGCTGTGACTGCCCAATCACATTCTCTCTTAATGTCACCCTCACTGTGAAAGGTATATACTGTTATTGTGTTCATATTGGCACTGTCTTTAATAATATGGTGTGTTTCTTAGTTGCAGAGTCTCCCGACTATTCAAAAAATATGATATTTGCTCCGTGTGAAGTGAAATCCTGTGTAACTATTTCTATTGAGGATGACTTGGGGATAACAACCTCACAGAGAGTTAACATCATACTTGAGAGCACAGATGACAGGATTGTACTTAATCAAACAAATGGAGATATTGAGATCAGTAGGAATCCAAGTAAGGTAGTTCCAGTAGGTTCCCTAATAGGGATGATGCCAACACGCACATTAGCCCATCAGAATTCCAGATTGTGGCTCTTATAAGTACCATGAATACAGTTAATAAGCTTACACAGAAAAGTCCAGTTACTACATGCATAAGCAGTAAGACGTCATGGCAGCAGATACGTATAGTGAAATCAGAAATTTCACCACTTAAATCAGAATTATTTACAAGTCGTGTGCACATTCAGGTTTGCAGTTCAGTTCTTTTTATCTCTTTTAGTCACTGTTTTCTTCGATCCCACTACCTACACTGTCACTGAGGGAGAGGGTGTGGTTGCAGACCTGATGCTTGTCAGAAGTGGAGGTTTAGCTAGAACAGTTGTTGTCTCTGTCAATATTGTATCAGGAACTGCAGTAGGTATGACACAACATTGTCTACTGCAATATTGTGTATACAACACCCAAACTAGAAAATCAATTCCTTTGTATTCAAAGTGTTTTTGTAGCCAATTTTGTGTGGTTGTAATTCAAATACTGTCTATTACCATAAATACCGTGACATAGTTACAGCTTTGTCAGAACCAACGAGTTCAAGATTGTAATTTGTGGCTCAATACATTTATCACTGCTCATGAGTGAGCAGTTTGCTTTCAGTTCTATACTTGTTATGAAGGTGGCCTAACTACATTTACATATCTCTATTATTCTTCGCTATATTCAGTTTCTTGAATGGTTCTTGTTTATCACTCCATAGTTTTGTTTCAGAGTGCCATTGATTATCTACTACTTTTGTAGACATGCCCTAATAGAATAAGTCTCCCCAAAAATCAACTGTGAATTGGATCAGAAAGTGATCTGAGCTGTAACAGTTGACTAACACAGTTAGAGTATTGAGATTCTCTTGTACCTATTTACTGACTTGGTAGTAGCCAGTCTCTCCATTTCTTCATACACATGGTACAGACTGTGCCTTACAATGAATGTCTCTAACTTTGTCATCCACAGCTGGATCTGATTACAATGAACCTATGGTTACTACGGTAACATTCGGATCTGGTGTGACGAGGGCACCTTATCCTGTTCCAATTGTAGATGATAGTGACGTGGAGTCCACTGAGGTCTTCTTTGCCCTATTGACTACTGTTGAATTTAATGTGAACATAGGTGATGGCATTGCAATTGTCGCTGTCTTGGATGATGATCGTAAGTTACTCTTACAAGATATAAAACTATTTAGGGAGGAGTTACGCATGTTATGATTGTTGCATGCCCACCCCCTGCCTTTGTCTTAATGCTGCTCCTTATTTCTCATACCATCATCACTGCTTTTGCCTGCATACGTACATTATACCCATTATCCCTCATGGCAGAAGATTGATGTCTATAATCTTTTTCCAGTACCATGTATTCAGTTTGATAAGACTGTGTACGATGTTGTGGAAGCAGATGAAAAGGTGGAGACGTGTGTCATTGCATGTAGTGACATTGGTGATAGTGTTATCAAGGCCCATGTGTTTGGTCATGATGATGTACCACACATCCCCTCTGGAGCTAGGATAGCAAGTAAGTTGCCATATTAGTATTATGCATGTATGTAATTCTATTGAATGGAAGGCCACCAAGTATGGAGCAGGACTTGGACATGATGCCACATGATTCACCTTCTTGTATATGTAGTTCTGAAACATTCTTCAGAACTGCATATACGTACATTGTGTTGAGCAAACCACAGAGATGCATTGCACGTGTGTTAGTGTTAGAATATGCTTTATACAAAACTTTTAGGATTGATCTTAACCCAGACTTACAGTAGTCACATTGTGCTTTTTACAAGAATTACACAATCTTTGTTACACCATTTCACAACTGTAGCATAACCATTCAGTTTCTACCACAATATTACCATTCTGTATATAGTGCAGTGCATCGAATGGTTTAGTCTGCACTGTTTGAACAGAAATTGTCACCTACTATATATGCAATAAAATGTAATGATTTGAAACCGAACAAAGCCAGTAATGAATCCTGAAATCAAGATCCAGCTAGGATTTGAACCCAAGACCTTCTAATGCATTCTACATCTCTCGAGTAAGAATGATGTGTCATTCTGTCATTCCGTTCTTAGCCAAACAGTGACATATATGTACCTCTCATTAAGACGTGTAACTCAGTAGTTGTCCTGTCATACATTAAGTACCTCAAACTATGTTTCCAGCTGCAGCTAAAGTTGATTACATTGGGCTACCCATCAGGGCACCTGGTTCAGATTATGTTCGAGAAACAGAGGGCGCTAATTACTTTCGTGACAATGACATAGTCATCAATGCTGCCAACCGCCGTATTTGCTACAACCAGACAGTGTATGATGACACGTTGGATGAGCCAATGGAATACTTTGGCCTCACATTATTAGTGTTTCAAGATGTACCAGAAGACGATGATGCACAAATAAAACCGGGATATAATACTGCTGCTGTTAGGATTGTGGATGATGATGGTAGGGTGTAGCTACATCAGATAGTCACCACAGCATACTCTATAGGATTTGAACCGTAAATCCCTCAGGCCTCCCCCTTGGCAGAGTGGTTATGCGCTCCGTCAAGTTAATGGTTGAACGTAGGTTCGAGTCCTCCAGTGGGAGCTGTTTTTTCAGTGATGAAAGCAGAGTATGTTGTGGTTGCGGAGCAGGCTCACCCTCTAGGCCCAGCCTATTCATTTTCCATACTAATAAAAAATGTAGGGAGGAGTTATCCATGGTACTATTGTTGTATGCCATCATTCCCTGTCTCGCTGCATATCCTTAGATTAGAGTGTATATTTGTGATAAGTGTGAGAAAGGATTATATTATCTCCAGTTCCAGAGCCAAGGTTTGAGTTTTCAGTGTACACAGTTGCAGAGAATGAGCGTACAGTGCCTCTGTGTGTTGAAGTTGGAGTGACACTGTCTGAATCTGTTACATACACCATTACTACAATGCAAAAAGTTCCTCCCGAGGCTGAAGGTATATTTTACATGTGATACAAATCTGTGGACTACCTTTTTTATTCTTGAAATTTACAGACACTGATTTCACATCAAGAGCAACAATCATCATACCTTCTTACAGCACAGGAACTTGTATTGACTTCACTAATGTGGTTATTGATGATAACGTTGGTCTAGAAGGCAATGAAAACTTCACCATTTTAGTTGGGGACTCAATGGCAATGGTGACTATTATTGATGATGATGGTTAGTTCATAACATTGCATTTTCAATGTACTCACAGGCAATTATTATTTTTCCCCTGCAATTACAAGTATGCCCCAATTAGTTAGAGTATATTCATTTTTGTGCCAACTTGTGGGAGATACATGATTGTCATTGTTATGTCCTCCCCTCCCTCCCTCCCTCCCTCCCTCCCTCCCTCCCTCCCTCCCTCCCTCCCTCCCTCCCTCCCTCCCTCCCTCCCTCCCTCCCTCCCTCCCCCCCTCCCTCCCCCTCCACCTCCCCCTCCCCATTCCCTCCCCTTCCCCCTCTCCCTCTCCCTCTCCCTCTCCCTCTCCCTCTCCCTCTCCCTCTCCCTCCACCTACCCCTCCATCTTCCTCCCCTCTATCTCTCTTGCTGTACTCACTGCATTCGTAACACTTCCAATATCCTTGTGTAATGTGAAAAGGTTCATAAAACATATCTTGGTTATCTGATCTTCTGTAATATTGTAGTTATCACAATTGGATTTGATATAACTGAGTATGAGGTCACTGAGGGAGGAACTGTGAACTTGGCGATTCGAAAATCTGGACCTGTTGACTCAGCTATCACCTTCCGAGTGTTAAGTTTCGGACATACTCTTGCACAACTGACCTTTGCTGCAGGTGTTGGAGCTCCTCACACTGTCACCTTCCCAGTCAATCTCGGTCAGGAAAATGACATTGGCCTGGAACCTGATAAAGTACATGTTGTGAGGCTGTCTCTTGTAAATGATGATTCCCAGATAGTGGTCTCTCCTAGTCAAGCCAACGTCACCATTACCGATAATGACAGTAAGTGATTGTAGTCTGTTGTGTTTACATGTATGTAAGGTAAGGGCCAGGGCTTCTGGACAGGATGGGATTTCCGAACAACAATTGATGATTGCAATTTATGATCAAATAGACTATGCAAAATGGCATCAACATAAAGCCAAAAGTTTCCTCACTTTGTACCAAAATCATGTTTGGTAGCCTCTTTGTTTACAAGAAAACATGACAAGAAAGCATGCATGTTCGTAAAACCCCTCCTGTTACGTATGCAATATATAATATATCAAAACAATAGTATAAAAAAATGTTGAAGGATGTACTAGAGTAAGTAATCGAAGGTCGGACACCATGTAATATCGGACATTTTCCTGAAGCGTAAAAAGCAAACTTAGTCCATGCTTCATAGGTTACAGTATAGAACTACTTAAGCTCTTTTCGTATACCAAGTTTGGAGTGCAGAAAGCTTTTATGTTGAGCTAGGTAATCGAAAATACTGACAGCCGATATTCCGTAATATCAGCAGACTGACATCAGTCACCGTATGCCTGGAACATCTCTACAAAGATCTCTGACTACATAGACCAGAGGTGTACTCCCAATTATGTGAGACATCAATGGACTCCGTTCACGCATCATACAGTACTTGCAGTGGGATTTGAGCAAGTCAAAATGTTGTAATATCGAACACCCCTCCACAAGGAAATCGCAAGTTGGAAGAGAGAACTTGTTTCCAAAGCATCGACTGCCATGATTGAATGTTGACTAAATGGGTATTTAATAGCCATTAAATAATAATTAGATGCCAAATTGAGGGAACTACAGGATTAGATGTCTTCAGGCCCCTCGCTCCGCTTAATATAGATCTAGGTGCTTCGAGACGCTGCCTATTCAAGGTCCGAGGGTTTCTATATACTGTAGCTCCCTTGAATCGGTATCTAACTACTACATAATTATACTCAATACTGTTGGGCCAACTTCAATCACAGTAGTTGAGGCTTTGGACACTAGTTCTCTCTTCCAACTTGCTCCAAATGTTTAATGACAAATTTAGACATCTTAGCTACACATTCAGGGAATACATATACAGATGAACTTCTCTACAATGGACCTCTGAAAAGCGGCCAGACTCTTCTTGCATGGAACGGAATGACTTCCATATATTTACCATTATTAAAACTTCTACAAGCATTACCTCCCTACCCTGACTAATGAACCACGTCACCAAGAGCTCATTACCATTGATCTTTGCCTTCAGCAACGGTCAAAATCACACCCCTTAGTAAACCACACACCAAGCATTCACTTGCTTGCTTGTTTATTTGGTTTTAATATGTAAAAAATCCAAAAAACACATCAACTCGGGGTCTTCACACTGTCAAAACTCTGTGCGCACACCGTATAAGTCCATGGTGGGACCAATTCTAAAACTGACTTTCCTGTTGTAGAATTGGTCCCACCATGGACTTATATGGTGTTGCGTACGGAGTTTTGACGATGTGAACAGACGGACATCTTGATGCCAGGAAGGTTCCTGTGGGTAGGACTCTCACAGTAGGTAAAATACACCACTATAAGGATACATGGATAATTCCTAACCCCCCAATTTCTTCATCATCTTCTTTGACATGGTCTACCTCAAAATGACAAATGCACTCACTTCTGTTTTGGCATAAATTTCTCCAGTGCATGATCATTGACCAACATAGGATTTTTGTATGTCATTGTCTTGGATAAATCGGACGTCATTTCCTCACTGATTGCATATTTGTCATGTCATTTACTCATGCACTATTACAATTGCACCTGCATCAAGCAATTATGCATGCGCAGCAGAGGTAGTCCTTGCTTTTCTGATTCTTGGCACTGCCATTCCTACATCTTTCAATATTCTACACTTGTTTATTATGGATTGGTAACATATGTTTTCATCACATAGTGTGACAGACATTGTGTTCATGTAGGTCCTGTGATAGTTGGTTTTAGAGTGAGGACTGTGACAGTTGCTGAAGATGTTGGAACAATCCAAGTCGAAGTAACTCTACAACAGAATGTTGCTGTAGATGTGACAGTGGATATCATGGCTGTCAGTGGAACAGCTGTGGAGCAACAAGGTCACTATATAATGTGACAAGTAGATTATAGGGGGAATTAGGAGTGCCTATAGCTGCTACAACAGAATACCTCATCAACTTGGAATGAGGACAGCCTTTACTACCCCAAGTATATACACTATATACAAGTGTATAAACATTGCACAATCCCTTACTATTTGTTCGCATGAGCCCCACCCCCTTCTATTCCTGCATGTTTGAGCCCCACTTTCTATGACATATGGAATGCACATGCACAAATAGAAAATGACTTCCAACAAATAAGGAAATTTCTCGATTAATAAGTTCTGCATGAAGTTACAAAGATTCTCTTGGTCAAGGATCTCGCACGCAATGGAAAGGAGTCGTTTTATGTAAAAGCCAAGGGGAGTACTTGTGCTGCTTTTGCAGTAGGCCAGTGCAACTGAAGAAGAAGAATTAGAAGAAGAATAAGAGGAAGAGGAAGAGGAAGAGGAAGAAGATGATGATGATGGTGATAATGATGATGAACGCTTGGCCAATTTCTGTATGTCATTGTAGCTGTACTTTGAGGGTCTGGCTGGTACAGAAACACTCATAGAGTATTTGTATGTGTCTAAAAGGGCGTGTTTTGGAGTTCTGAGCCAATTCTATATGGAAAAAGGGCATGTTATGTCAGTGCCATCCCTACATAGACTTTACCAACTCACTAATAAGCACCTCACTGTTAGCACCCCACCCACTGTAGCACTCCATCATCACCCCAGTGTTGGCACTCCACCATGCACCCCACTGTTAGCACCCCACCCACTGTAGCACTCCATCATCACCCCAGTGTTGGCACTCCACCATGCACCCCACTGTTAGAATATTTTAGAGTCATGCTAGGTACTAAAAGTACTCCATTCTTCTGTCCTATATTATATGCAGATCCCACTATTAACTTGTTTATAGTAGCTATTGTAGAATAAAACTTTTGTTAACATCACCAGATTTTTTCACAACTGGAATATCTAGTCTTACATTTTCTGGAAGGGGGACTCAAGTGTTCCCAGTAACAATAGAGGATGATCAGGAGGTGGAAGGTGATGAATCTTTTACTATCACTCTCACAAATCCCCGACCTGATGGTGTGGTACTTAACCCAGACAGAATAACTATCACAATCAGGGATAATGATGGTGAGTGCCACAGGAAACACCTGCATAAGTACAGGAAAATGCAAGGATCGAGATGTCCGTGTTTACACCGTCAATACTCCGTGTACACACACTGCAAGTCCACACTTACATCGTATAAGTATGTAATGGGACCATTATTAAAACAAACTTTCCGTTTTACAATTGGTCCCACCACAATTAAGCGAGTGTGGATGCGGAGTATGACAGTATGTATGTAGCATTGTATGGTGCCGTGTGTGTGTGTGTGTGTGTGTGTGTGTGTGTGTGTGTGTGTGTGTGTGTGTGTGTGTGTGTGTGTGTGTGTGTGTGTGTGTGTGTGTGTGTGTGTGTGTGTGTCTGTCTGTCTGTCTGTCTTTGATGTCCATTTTCTCAGACACGATAAGCTTAAATGTTGAAATTAAGGAAGGTACCAATGGCTTTGGAGCGACATGGCACAGATTATTATTTCGCGATAGATGCTTCATTCACCATGACATCCTACAATAGTACTGCAGCGACATTCCGTGCACTTTTTCCTTTCAAGGGCCCTAACAGGTTAACAATAGGCTAAATGCGACCTGGAATATGACTCAATGTAAGGACCCGATCAAGCATCTTTTACTTTGTTCTTTGTATTTTGCCTAAAAGTCTTCTGTATACTTATTGTTACACGTAATTAGTTAATAGCACATGTGCTTTGAAGGATTAATGCACGTGTGTGTTATATACACATTGAGTGTTATACAAAATGTGTTGAGTGTCATATGCTCATTACAGTGAATCCGAGCGTAGAATTTGAACAGACAGCATATACAGTGTTGGAGGATGAAGGATTATTACAAGCATGTGCTGTAGTGAGTGGAATACCAGTTTTTGAACAGATTCATCTTACGCTATACACAGAGGATGACACTGCCCAAGGTACTTGTAACTCAACTAATAATGGATTTCCGTAGTTTCATCTGCTCTTACTACTTTTTCTCTAGATCTGATAGACTATCACCATGTTGAGGTTGATGCACTGATCAGAGACAGGCTATGTATTAACATCTCAATCATCAACAACTTTGTTCCAGGCACTACAGTACAATTGTCACTGAAAGCAACCAGTAGTAGTCACAATATTACTACTGTTCCTTCTGTTATTGTTATAGTAGATGATGGTGAGTTACTCTTTGCAGTGACATAATTAAGTGTGTATATAAAAAAACAACCTTATATAATGGCTGTGTAGATGTCAGTGCCACATTGCGTAGAAACGAATGCATCAATGATGGCATACCCAACATGCAACTCCCATCTACATATATATATATATATAGGGGTTAATGTCGTGCTACCCATATCCGCATTTAGTAGAAAAGCGTAATTTTGGTGTATATATGTGAAGTCTATTCTTTTGCGGCATTGTGGAAATTAAAATACCATTCCTACATACATTTGATCCACTGACTCTGATGATCTTGAGTCATAATCTCTTTCAATAGAAATAACAAGAGGGTGTACATATGAAGTTCTCAATGCAACCATTTTAGAAGAAGAAACTCGAAAAGAGGTTTTTGTAGAAATTGTTGAAGTATTGGAATCCATTGGTATTCCCAATATTACTGCAGTTTTCAGTATATTAAGTGAGGAGCTAGAAGATAGTCAGGAAACAGGTTCTGGAAATGCGACAACTAAATCACCACTTAAGACTGTGTATGAGGATCTTGCAAAGGAGTTTGAAGTAGAAACATCTGAAACTGGTTACAACAACTTTACTGAAGCTGTGAGTCAAATAACTGAAGCCAAAGTGGCTGCATGTGAGGATGGTAGTGGTCTCAATGAAAGTGATGTCCCCAGACTAGCAAGTGAATATGGAGTTCTTAAAGAGGATTCTGTGGCAAATGTTGTAGAGTTGCGTGATATATTTGGTAAGATGATGTGCTTAAATGAAAAAGAGCAACAAGAACGGAAGCGAAAGCGACGAGACTCTTATTGTTCAGATAGTGAAGATAAATCTTGTTGTCCAGATAGAAAAGATTGTAAGTGCCCAGGAAAGGCATCTCCAGTAATTTGCGTCTGTGAATTCTTTGATTGTTTGGATCCTGAAGATGACATTAAGCCTATGTTGGGGTTCATCCTTATACATGTTGCTGAAGGCTTTCCTTGCATGGCCTTTACTGTGGACACCACTGGTTCAATGAGTACAGAGATCAATGAGTACAGAGATCAATACAGTCAAAGAGGTTATACGAAATATTTTGAGTAGTGAAGAAGATGGTCCTGGTTGTTATGTCCTTCAACCATTCAATGACTACTATGAAAATGGAATATTTCAACCAAACAGTATGTAAGCTATTATCTTCAATGTTCTGTGTATTATATTTCACTACATGTTATGTAGGTATTCCAGAGGCTACAGTGGCAAGGACATATGGACCTACTGCCATTAAGGAACTTCAAGACTTTCTCGACGAAGTTGATAGTATGTATGCACATTTAGGTGGAGATGATCCAGAGAGACAATTACGAGCTCTTCAAGCAACATTAGATGCTACAGATTCAGATGGTTATTCTGTTATGATCCCTGGATCTCAGATTGTTCTGTTAACTGATGCTCCTACTCATGACAAGGAACTCTTAGGAAATGTGATTGAACAAGCCATGGGCCAAGAGGTGTGCATTAACTTTTTTCTCAGTTATTCCAATTGGACAGGATATTGGACAATAGCTAGTAAAACAGGGGGTACAGTGATACAGTCTCTAGATCGTACATCTATCCGCACGTTTAACTACAGACATTCAGCTAATCAATGTGCTGATCATTATAAGCTTCAATTTGATCACCAAATCAAAAAACGATCAGCTCCATCTCCTGATAACACCGCAGAGAAATGCAAATACTTCAGCACATCTTTATTTACAACCAAAGTATCACTAACAGTCAACACTACAGCAGATTTAATGAGAGTTACCAAACCAGATGGAGATGAAACAAATGCCCAGGGAGAAAAAAACTTTCATGACCCTACTCCACAAAGTGGCCTTTATAGTGTTTGTGTGGACAATGAAACACTTACAATTACAGTGGAAAAGACAGAAAACATGAGTGCTATAGTAAAATACCTTACAAGAAGAGAAAATTCAACTGTGGTTTTTCTAAGACATACTCCACCTCCAGCCCGTAAGTGATATGTAAATGATAAATTATCAATGATTAATGATTAATGATTAATGTTACATTATTTTGCAGACACAGTAGGAATGCTATCACTGGAGACACCTCAGATTGACGATATTGGAACTGCATCCATTCAGCTAGTGGATGGGGAGACTGGCACAGTTCTCACTACAGCTCCTCTCTATCGCTGTTCAAATCGACTGCTAGCAACTGTTTCATTTCCCAATGCCACTGTACACTATGTGGTTTTAGGTTATGACATCAATGGTAGGCCATTCACTACACCACTATATCGGTCTGCTAGATTTGCACATGAGGCTGATGAAGGTCATTTGGTCCAAGACCTTAATAAGACTACTTTGAATGAGACTATTAACGGTACTTTGGACCGTAATGAGACCATTAACAGTACTTTGGACCGTAATGAGACCATTAACAGTACTTTGGACCGTAATGAGACTATTAACAGTACTTTGGACCATGATGAGACCATTAACAGTACTACTTTGGATCGTAATATGACTATTAATAGTACTTTTGACCATAATGAGACTATTAATGGTACTTTGGACCGTAATGAGACTATTAACAGTACTACTTTGGACCCTAATATGACTATTAACGGTACTTCGGACCGTAATGAGACTATTAATTTGAATGTTGCTGAGACTTTTCGAGTTGTAATGGAAGGTGACACCTTCATAGAAGTAGAACAAGATCAGACTATATCAATAGTTGTGCGAGTCTACAATATGCGTGCTTCAAATGATTCTAACTATACCTTTACTGCTGAGCCAGTGACAGGGTTTAGACAAGCCTTTCGTCCAATAAGTCTCCTCCAAGTTCCTCCAGGAGAAAGTGAATCTGTTTACATGATCATTTTACGAGAGACAGCTGAACCTGGTTCTAATTATACATTCACTGCTACAGTCAGTGATGGATATAGCAGTCATTCTCTCTCAAAGACTGTGTTAATTCTACTCCCTGTAAGTAAGAAATTAGGCTACAATCTAAATCAACATAATTATATAAAATTCTTCCTTGGCCCTCTTGAGGACTTTAATAGGTATAATTTTGCAGTGCGAAAGATTTTTAGTATACAATTAGTGCTTTCACTTTTCTTTTTTTGCTCTAAATGTGTGTATTTCACACTATGCTTTGCTGATCTGCTGCAGGCTACAACCCCTCCACCACCTGATGATCAGTGTGGTGGCTGTGAAAATGGAGGAACTTGTACCATTCGTATTATACGAGGTAGAATATTCAAACGGTGTGCTTGTCCAGATGGGTTTACTGGACTACACTGTGAAAGAGAAACAAGCACTTGGTAAGGCAATACACAATTTGTGTATGTAACAGAATAATATTGTGTCTGTTAGAACTGCTACTGCAGAATCAAATAGCCATTCGTTTGGTGAAAGACACAGATATCTATGCTGCGCTGTCTTACATGATATAGTTGGCTTTGAGTTAGGTGGTGCGTTTTGCCTAGGTAGGCTTGTGTGGTTTGTGGTTGATGAATATTATAGTCCCCAACTGCTCAGGTCTGCCTAGGGTAGATGTAAGTCTAGGCTGTAGCAGAGCAGCTAGGCATACACAGTGCTAATGAAGACCAATCAGCTGCAAACAGCTGTCTGCTGTTTGCCTGGTTTGCTCTGCGCACACCTTTTTTCCATGTGGTAAACGTTACCAATAACTTTGTTTATTCCCTACAGAAACAAGGAACTTGAGGACTTTAATGTTATAGGTACAGTATAGGTAGAATTTTGCTGTGTGAAAGGAAACTTTAGTATAAAATTAGTGCTCTGATAGCTGTAAATTTGTATTTCACACCATGCTTTATTGATCTGCTGAGTACAACTGCACATGTGCACAGACAGGTTCAGGTCAAGGTTATCTTAAAATCTGTAAGATAAAATCGCTACTCACAAATGCATTGTGTGTGTCATTACAGCAGCTGTATAGCTTGCATTATTTATCTGTCAAACCATGCCCACTGCGATGAACAAAGGAGAGCAGCGGTGGGATCATAAACAGAAAATTAGCAGGAATCACGTGCTCTATACTGCACCTTGTTTGTTTGATTTTTGGCACTCTCACATCCCTACATTTGTTCCTTGTCTAGATTTATGTTCTAACTATAATTATTCATACCCTAACCCAGTGCTGTTTAATTTAATTGCACAAACTTTATTAGAGAGTCGGTAGACTCTCTATGTAGGGATGGCGCCGACAGGACACGCCCATTTTCCAAAATAGAATGGCTCATAACTCCCAAACGCGGCAGTTACAAGCCCTTTTAGATACATACACGTACTCTACGAGTGATTCAGTACCCGCTAAGACCCTCAAAGTACGTAAAATACACAGCTACAATGACTTACGGAATTTGCCACACACCCCTTTTTGGATAGTTTTGTTCATCATCTTCTTCTTCTTCTTCTAATTCAGTTGAACTGGCCTACCGCAAAAGTGGCACAAGTACTGTCCTTGTTTTTTACATGAAACGACTCCTTTCCCTTGCGTGCGTGATCCTTGACCAAGAGAATCTTGGTAACTTTACTCACAACTGTATAATCGCAAATTTTCCTTATTTGTCGGAAGCCATTTTCTGTGTGGTCACGTGCATCACGTTTAATAGAAAGGTGGGGCTCGGCTCAAGCGCGCGCAGGTCAGCGGGAGTAAAAGCGGGTGGGGCTCGTGCGAACACAAGCAAGTAGGGATCACTCCACGTACAGAAATGGACACTGTAGGTACCCAAGAAAAACTAGTGAAACAAGTGTAAAAACATTTCATTAAAATGTTAAAGGATGTAGGGATGGTAGTGCCAAAAATTAAAGAAACAAGATTGTAATAACCTGAGTGGTGCACAGTGAATAACTGATTATGATACGTATATACTTTGGAGTTCAGAGTTCACGCTACCACAAGATGAATTACAATTCATGTATGCAGACAAGGGATAATTGCATGCAACAATAACAACATGCGTAACCCCTCCCTACATTTAATTTCGTGGGGGTTACGCATGTTGTTATTGTTGCATGCAATTATCCCTTGTCTGCATACATGAATTGTAATTCATCTTGTGGTAGCGTGAACTCTGAACTCCAAAGTATATACGTATCATAATCAGTTATTCACTGTGCACCACTCAGGTTATTACAATCTTGTTTCTTTAATTTTTGGCACTACCATCCCTACATCCTTTAACATTTTAATGAAATGTTTTTACACTTTAATATCATGTAGGGGAATTCCTGAAGAGAGTATAATAAACTTGTGAATATAGTCAAAACAGAACACTACAGAACACTATATTAGATTTCAAATGGGACACATGCAGACAGATGACGTCATGTGGGCACATCAATTTTCATTAAGCTGCACCCACACTGCACCCAGAAGCAGGAAGAATGTAGTAATTGCTACTATTCTGAGAATTCTGGTTCCAGGATTCTTGTCCACCAGGCCACATTAATTTTCATTACTACACTTCTACAGTTCAACAGGTACTATAGATATGTAATCACCTACGTACATCCTGCCTGGTTTGTTTTAATATACAAATTCAGCAATAGCTGACTTGTGTGACCACTTAGGATGCTGAATTTGTATATTGAAACCACCAGCCAGCCAGGAACCAGAATTCTTGGAATAACAGTGAAAGTACAACAGAGATACTTATCCACTAGTGTAGGTTGGGAGTGCTTAATATTAAAGATGTGTGTGTATGCAACCTGCCATTAGGCAGGATGTACCACACCCACACAGGAGACTACTGACTACTAGTAACACGTTAAGACTTTAACCCTTGTCTAGTCATTGTTAGGTTTATCTATCAGCAAGATGTAGTAGACATGGTAGGATGTTACTTTTAGGATACCCCTTGAACTTTATGAACTGTAGTAACCTTGAACTGTAAACCTTGAAACTCTAATAAACTGCATGTCAGATATAAGCCTGCTACAAGGAAGTTTATTTGTTGGCCTGAAGGAAATAAACTTCTGAACATACTGCTTATGTGATATATACAATGTTGAATATTGATGAGGTGTACATGGTGTACAATAATGTTGAATATTGATGAGGTGTACATGGTGTACAATAATGTTGAATATTGATGAGGTGTACATGGTGTACAATATGTTGAATGTACATGGTGTACAATAATGTTGAATATTGATGAGGTGTACATGTAATTGTCATTCAAATGGTGTGGTTTTGTACATATTGGACTGACCGACCATCCCTTCTGTATAAAGTAGTTCTTATGGGACCCAGGGTGCCCTTGCACTATGCGTAAATGGTTTATTTGCACGTTTATTTTTTATTGTAGCAGGCTCATTATTTTAGGAATAGGTGGGTTTGCTCCACTCACCCAGAATGCTTTGAATTCACCTATCTGCCATTACCACAGTAACTATATATACTATGTTGCTATGGTAATGGCAGGTTGCATATACACCTCATCAATATTCAACATATATTTTCCTGCTGTGTTCAGAAGCTCATTATTTTAGGACTAGGTGGGTTCGCTCCACTCACCCAGAATGCTCTGCATTCACCTAGCTGCCATTACCATAGCAACATAGTATGCATATACACAATGTTGCTATGGTAACATATATACACACTATGTTGCTATGGTAACGGCAGGTTTATATATTGCATATACACCTCATCAATATTCAACATAGCATATCATGCTTAGCATTCCACTAGTAGATTATTATTATATCATACTAGCGGAATGCTAAGCATTGTTGGCAAGTGGGAGAGTGCGCATGCAAAATTAGAAGCACGTACGGCATTACAGTATGTACAGTGTGGGATACATACATATATATACAGAGAGAGAGAGAGAGAGAGAGAGAGAGAGAGGGAGGGAGGGAGGGAGGGAGGGAGGGAGGGAGGGAGGGAGGGAGGGAGGGAGGGAGGGAGGGAGGGAGGGGGAGGGAGGGAGGGAGGGAGGGAGGGAGGGAGGGAGGGAGGGAGGGAGGGAGGGAGGGAGGGAGGGAGGGAGGGAGGGAGGGAGGGAGGGAGGGAGGGAGGGAGGGAGGGAGGGAGGGAGGGAGGGAGGGAGGGAGGGAGGGAGGGAGGGAGGGAGGGAGGGAGGGAGGGAGGGAGGGAGGGAGGGAGGGAGGGAGGGAGGGAGGGAGGGAGGGAGGGAGGGAGGGAGGGAGGGAGGGAGGGAGGGAGGGAGGGAGGGAGGGAGGGAGGGAGGGAGGGAGGGAGGGAGGGAGGGAGGGAGGGAGGGAGGGAGGGAGGGAGGGAGGGAGGGAGGGAGGGAGGGAGGAGGGAGGGAGGGAGGGAGGGAGGGAGGGAGGGAGGGAGAGGGAGGGAGGGAGGGAGGGAGGGAGGGAGGGAGGGAGGGAGGGAGGGAGGGAGGGAGGGAGGGAGGAGGGAGGGAGGGAGGGAGGGAGGGAGGGAGGGAGGGAGGAGGGAGGGAGGGAGGGAGGGGAGGGAGGGAGGGAGGGAGGAGGGAGGGAGGAGGGAGGGAGGGAGGGAGGGAGGGAGGGAGGGAGGGAGGGAGGAGGGAGGGAGGGAGGGAGGGAGGGAGGGAGGGAGGGAGGGAGGGAGGGAGGGAGGGAGGGAGGGAGGGAGGGAGGGAGGGAGGGAGGGAGAGAGAGAGAGAGAGAGAGAGAGAGAGGAGAGAGAGAGAGAGAGAGAGAGAGAGAATCGACTGTTCACATCACTAGGAGGTCTCGCTACGCTCGCCAATAAACCACGTCCAATCGGTGTATATTTTCAGATAATATACAACTGTGCTATGTTCAGAACTTTATTTGTGATATAAATATCACAAATAAATTGGTGTATATTGATCTGACATATACCCCTCTTGGCCATGGTTTACATATATATGTGTGTATGACTGACTAACCAACATATAAAATGTGTACTTTATATTGGTCTTCGGGATGCCCTCGCGCTTCGCACAAATGTACCCAGCTTGCCCCTTCCACTCGCTCACAATGCTCATATTGTATGTAGGTAGTGTGTCCGTACGATCATGGAGCCACATCTTTTAATTATTTAGTAATAGTAACACGTCAAGACTTTAACCCTTGCATAGTTATTGTTAGGTTTATCTTGTCAGCAAGATGTAGCAGACATGGCAGGATGTAGGGTGGAGTACACCCCTTGAACTTCTATGTGTAGTAATGATGTCTGTAGTAACCATTGAACTGTATGACCCCTGCTCTGAGGGAGTTGAGTGTGTTAAGAACAAAATGATCCAACGTTTCGGTCTCCTCACGGAGGCCTTCCTCAGGGAGAGTGACAGTACAACTAGATGACAACAGGTAGATAAGCAGGAATGTGTGTAACAATGACTGAAAATATGTATGAGAATAATGAAGGTGTATAGTAGATGGCCTAATTAGAGATTACTAGAGAATCCCAGATATATGAAACCTCTATGCCTCCGTCTCTGTTCATAAGATTGGAATGTTTGCGGATATGTAGCGCCTCTCTGATTCTTCTTGTTGAGGTGGTAGAATCTTGGTCAAGGATCCTCACTTGATCCCAAGCGATGGAGTGTTGGTAACGGTAACAGGTTTATATATTGCATATTCACCTCATCAATATTCAACATATATAACCATGTCCAATAGAGGTGTATATGTCAGATATACTTACACCTGCTATATATGTTCAGAAGTTTATTTGTGATATATCCCTCGAGCCATTGGCCCTTGGGAAATATCACAAATTAAGTCTTCACAGAAGGTGCATACACACCTCTTGGCCATGGTTTACATATGACTGACCAACCAACATATAAAGTGTGTACTTTATATTGACTTCCAGGTGCCCTTGCACTATGCACAAATGTATATAGCTAGCTTGCCCCTTGTACGATCACGGAGCCACACTGTTTAGTAATAGTAACATGTTAAGACTTTAACCCTTGCTAGTTATTGTTAGGTTTATCTTATCAGCAAGATGTAGTAGACATGGCAGGATGTAGGCTGGAGTTCATACACCTTGAACTGTATGTGTAGTAATGATGTCTGTAGTAACCATTGAAATGTAATGAATTGTATGACCCCTGCTGTGAGGAAGTTTATTTGTTGGCTCAAGGTAGCCTCGGCACCACGCCTTCCCTGCAGACGATATATCACAAATAAACTTACGAACATAGGTTTATATGATATATACTATGTTGAATATTGATGAGGTGTATATGTAATTGGGCGAGCGGAGCAACCCAACCTACGTAGTTGTTCAGATGGCGTGGTTTTATATATATATATATATATATATATATATATATACATTGGACCAACAAACTGTCCCCCACGTATAAAATGTGTAGTTCTTATGGATCCAAGGTCCCCTCGTGCTGCGCGCAAACGTAAAGCAGGCTCATTATTTTAGGACTAGGTGGGTTCAGTTAACTAATCCAGAATGCTTTGCACCTAGCTGCTATTACCATAGCAACACTGTATGTACCTCCAACTGACCAATGTATAAAGTGTAATGGGCCTCCAGGTGTCCTTTTGCTATGCACAAACATGGTTTGCCCCTTCCACTTGCCCACAATGTTCATATTCATGTATGCATGATCTCAGAGCCACACCTTTTAATTATGCAATGCTGGATTAGCCCCCAAAACTGAACATGTTCCTACGTCTATGACAGCATTTTTCTGTATAAAATATTTGATGCTACATAATTTGTATGCCCATTGCTAGGTGGTTGCTATGTTTAGTGGAACTATAAAATCATGACACTACATGGTGTAATCAAGCCCAACGTAACTGATAGAGAAGAAGCCCAACGTAACTGATATTAAATACTCTACAGTACCACACCAACCTCACTGCCTATGGAACGCCTCTCTCTGCCCAGGCTTCAGAACAAGGTCATGGCTTAGTAGACGGCCCAATGTAATAACGCACGCGCCGCGCACGCGCGCTTTATCACATGGCTTCAGAACGAAGTCACGGCCTTTCAGACGTTGTAGAGCGATCATTTTCACTAACGATCGTTGTACTTGTAAGAGAACAGTAGATAGTCTCGCCAGCCAGACCCTCTCCCGCTTTTGAAAGGGTCTGGCTGGCGACACTAAACGGTAGAGAAACGTGAGGGCCCGTCCATGATGCGCGGATTTTTTACGCATGCGCAAGCAGGCTCTCCATCCTGCGAGCCTTGCATTGGAGGGAAGGAGGGGGGCAGGATTATTCTGAGCATATTCATACACTGTATGAGTATAAATTGAGCACTCAGCAATTGGTTTCAGTCATCTCCAACTTCATCAAGCTCTACACTAAGAGATTATCCTGTACCTATCTCTGTGATGATTCACCTGCTGGGTGTCATCCTTATGCTTTTAGGTATTGCTAGTCTAGTTTAATGTATTTTGCTTCCAAATTAAATACATTTATTTGTGTGTGCAGGCATACTGTCAGGGTGTAAGGCAGAAGAAGTGCAGACAACAGCTTGGGAAGGAGATGAACCAACTACTACAGATTCTGTTTTAGAGATTCCAAGTGATTCTCAGCCTCCATATGTTCAAATCACAACAGAAACTTACCCTGAACATCGAAGCAAACGCCAAACTGATGATAGCAATTCATACATGCTGTTTTCCAATAGACGGTTTCTGGTTCAAATATTCCTTAACAACACATTTCGTAATGTTATCCGGCTACCATCAGGCAGTAATGCTGTGGGGTCTGATTATGACATAAGGTAATTTGATTATGAAATGATTTATATATAACTGTTCTACACTCGCCTATTACAGGGAGGAGCGAATGTACTGGTCAGATGTGGGACAACGAGTTATTGCAGCAGCTGAAATCAATGATGGAACTGGTCTCACTGTTCTTGTGAATCAGCTACAGAATATAACCACTCCAGGTATACTGCTATGGGGTATATAAAAGTGCAGCATTAATATGCTCTTGTTAACCAAATTTCAAAATAAGTACTCATCTAACTTCCATACTATATGAAACACTTGCTACTTATGCATCAGCCAAAGAGCCCTGATAGACACATTATGTTTCAAGAAACACCATAATTCTGTGCATGGCTGCAGATGGGATTGCTTGGGATTGGACAACCAAAAAAATATACTGGACTGATGCAAGTGAGCGAGATGTTGAGGTTTTGGATCCAACCAGTGGAAACCGTAAAATCCTTTTTAGAAATGAACCAGGGAGCATCCCAAGAGCCATCGTCCTCGACCCAACCACAAGGTAGCTTAGCTATTATCCATGCAATATCTTTATAATAGCTACATGTACACCTCAAACCTTACTGTGCCAAACTACGTACATACCCGCGGCAGTTTAATCAGCATTCCGCGTAAACACCACGAAGCAGCGCTAACTTAGCGTATGGTCCAACCAGCCTATTAGTAAATACACTTTTAAGATGCCATAATGAATTTTCGGAAATGGCTGTTTGCAATTGCTAGGTCTAATTGCCTGCACACTGAGTGTTTAAAAATCTGTGTTCAGTCCCCATACCAACTCTTGAAGACTCGCGATTTGGCCAAATTATAGTCGACATATACCAAACACCATCTGTCCCTCCGTAGCTTTCTACTGAGCTAGCTGTGGATCTTTCGTTGAGATCAACGTCTCAATCGGTCTCAATCTTGAATGCATAGAGCGGACCCCAAAGTTTGTGTCGGCAGTGATGAGAATCTGCAGCGCATTGTGGGACAGCGGGAGCGTCCGGCTGCTGGATGCGTTTCCACTCTTGATTGCGGTATACGTATGAGAGGGCGCCAGCTTGCATACATATCTGGAGAGCTGATTTGCGCTCCGCCAGCTTCAAAGCAATAATAGTAGATCTCTGGTTGGTTGTTTCGCTTGTGTCAGCTACACGTAAGCCGTCAATACAACAACCTTTGACCTTTAATGAGGCGCGCGCGTGCGCGTGTGGGCGGGCGATTTCCGGGAGGAGAAATGCGCGGGGTTTTCATAACCGTGCATGTTCGTATACTTTCCGTTTAGTTCTTCCGTGTTATAGGTTCCGTTGCGCGCGAAATAGTGCACGATTTTGAATTACATACATCGAAGTAAATTCCCATGCTGTTCTTACATGCACCATTCATATGAAGGATGATGTATTGGACTGACTGGGGCACTTCTCCTATGATTGAAAGAGCATCCATGGATGGTACTTCACGTTGTGTAATAGTAAACACAACTCTTGGTTGGCCAAATGGACTAACACTGGATTATGACACACAAACTTTGTACTGGGTTGATGCTCTGTTAGACAAGATAGAGAAGTCCAATGTTGATGGGTCTATGCGTGTGCTCCTTCCAACACCAGCAAGTGTCATTCAACATCCATTTGGGATCACATTTTTCAGAGGATACATCTACTGGAGTGATTGGGAGACAAATGCCATTTATACTGCTCCAGTTACTAACACTCAGTCTGGTACCCGTACATTTTTTGGTAATCTTACTTATGACCCAATGCAGCTTCACATTGTGGATGAAAGTAGACAACCATCTGGTAAGCAATTATACCAATCCCACATAATATAGCTACACTTCACTATTCCAAAAACTCTACTATAACATACATATGTGTTTGGTGCAGTGAATAATCCGTGTCAGCTTAACAATGGTGGATGTAGTTATCTGTGCTTGCTGAGCTCGACATCTAACGTTGGATACTCATGTGTTGGTGCTGATGATGTGGAAATGAGCCATGACAACAGGATGTGCGTAGGTAAGGTGCATAGGTCAAGTGCATTGGTTAAAGTGCATAAGTAACATCTTTGTATTAAAATGTGGTAGACTCTAAACATGAATTAACATTCAAAAATCACCACCCTATCATGCAACATAATTTTGGTACCTTCTCTGATTTTTACCACTGTCATTCCTACATCCTTCAGCATTTTAAGCTTTTACTCTTGTTTTACTAGTTTTTTAATGATATCAATCACTTGTTAACTGATTTCTTCTTCCAGCCTAGTTAAGAGTAGATTCATTTTTATATCAAAAAGCTTCATATTCCCCTGTGCATGTAGTGCCTTGCATGTAGTGCCTTTGACTAACAGAATGTTTTGTAGAACTTTTCCTTGACAACTGAAGCTGGAGTATTGCATTTGTAATGGAGTATATGATAAAAGACCAGTGAAATAATAACTTCAAATGTTAAAGGGGTGTTGGGCTGAGTGTGTCAAAAATCAGAGAAACACATGTATATACTATTACCGCAAGCTAGGGGGTGATGGGCAATTATAACACACGCATACCACTTCTCTACAGTCAGAGGCGGCAGCAGCAGTTTGGAGTTGGGGCGAGATTCAGTTTATGTGTTCAATACTAGTTGAATGCATGTATTATTGGCGAGCGGGAGGCACAGTGACCTTTGTACCAATTATGTAATTATTGCGCATGCGTAGATTGGTGACACACAAACGGTCGTGTATATATAGAAATATTTTCCCACTTTTTCACTTTATAGAGGTATATTGTGTTCTGTTA
The DNA here is from genome assembly GCA_963970385.1 of Theonella swinhoei. Classification (NCBI taxonomy): domain Eukaryota; kingdom Metazoa; phylum Porifera; class Demospongiae; order Tetractinellida; family Theonellidae; genus Theonella; species Theonella swinhoei. The sequence continues at coordinate 1,254,963 of OZ019962.1, read as the reverse complement.
TTTCAGATATCACCTGTGTAAATGGAGCTATTCGCCTGGTTGGAGGTGATGCCACATCAGGTCGAGTTGAAATGTGCTATAATAACACATGGGGGACAGTGTGTGATGATGGATGGGGTGTCCAGGATGCTAGAGTGGTGTGCAGACAACTTGGATTACCATCATCATGTGAGTATTAGGACTACATCACCTAATATCTGGACTATGTATGTTTTTTCTTATCAGTCCATGCTTAATGAATGATGAAAAATATCTACTTATGTACATGTACATTAATTGAGGCATGTTTGGCATTAGCAACCATTTGTCCTGTTGCAAAACTTCAGTCCTGTAAGTGATAGGTTGTGTTCTTCTATATTTCCTCTGCATTTCAGCTCCAATTGCAACATCAAGGGCAAGACATGGTCGGGGGCTAGGACCTATATGGCTGGATGATGTGGCATGTAGTGGAACTGAAGTCTCCTTAAATTCCTGCCCTCATAATGGAGAGGGGAATCATAACTGTGGACATTATGAAGATGCTGGTGTTATTTGTGGTGGTAAATATAAGAGTTCCATCATAGTATGTTGTGATGTTGTGGTGAGCCTCCGTGAGTGACATTATACTCCTAGGCTAGTTTTACTCTGGGACTTGGCTACTGCATGCATTTGGCCAGGGGGTTACGACAAGCTCACAAGTGCACATGCCCTTATGTGAAAGTCACAAGACATACGTGACATTCTGAATAGATTCCTCTGCATGTGAGCTTTATTCTTGCTAGTGCTATTAACAAAGTTACATAGGCCTACAGTAGGTTTTAATACAGTCAAGCCCATACTCGGAGGTTGCCTCTGTGTGGATCATCTACATCAATTGCGAGAAGAAAGAAGAGTATCAATGGCACTCAGCATGTGTTCTTAGCCCTAGGTAGGAGGTAAGGGTGAGGTAAGGGCGATTAATTGTTAGCTTATAAATTAGTCAGCAAATCCAGTTAAAGCACCTGTAACTAACATCTGTTCAGAGCTGTCACTCGAAATACATTAACGGAATGCACACATTTCTGTCACCTGACTCAGCAAATATTGCTTGTCGTAACCCCCCCCCCCCAAGCATTCAGCAAAGTGAAGCAGGAATAATAGATGACAGTACCAAAAAGGAACAAGATGCAGCATATGCAAAAGCAGTGATAATGGAAATTGAATATGAGCAGCATGAAGCCAAACGCAGCGTTTAATGTTTCTAAGCTTCTGATACCAACATACATTTCAACTTATAAGCTTGCCACAGGAGACCTTAAGGATGTCTCAACTTAATAAGCTTATCACAGGATACTTGGTAACAATGATACATGTACCTATATATTTCCCACCATTTTTGTTCCTGTACAGTTAATGTAATGGTTTTGCTCCTTCAGATTGTATAAATGGAGATATTCGTTTGGTTGGAGGTGATGCCAGATCAGGTCGAGTTGAAGTGTGCTATAATAACACATGGGGGACAGTGTGTGATGATTCTTGGGGTGTCCAGGATGCTAGAGTGGTATGCAGACAACTTGGATTACCATCAGAATGTGAGTATAAGCACTAAATCACCTAAGTTCATGACTTTATTTTTATCTGTCTTTGTACTGAATGAAGGAAAAATTTGTATCCCTGGAAGCCATAAGATGAAAGGTGTAAGCCATAACCTGAGAGTGTTATGTAACTAGCTAGGAATATATATTCCAAAAGATGTGTGTAACTTCCTAGAAAATATCAGAGAGTTGGTAGACTCTCTATGTTGGTAGACTCTCTATGTTGGTAGACTCTCTAGTTGGTAGACAACTTGGATTACCATCAGAATGTGAGTATCAGCACTAAATCACCTAAGTTCATGACTTTATTTTTTATCTGTCTTTGTACTGAATGAAGGAAAAATTTGTATCCCTGGAAGCCATAAGATGAAAGGTGTAAGCCATAACCTGAGAGTGTTATGTAACTAGCTAGGAATATATATTCCCAAAGATGTGTGTAACTTCCTAGAAAATATCAGAGAGTTGGTAGACTCTCTATGTAGGGATGGCGCCGACACGCTCATTAACCTTAACAAACGTAACAGCTCAAAACTCCGAAATGTGGCAGCTATAAGCCCTTTTAGACACATAACATGGCTTCTTCTTCTTCTTATTTTCCTTCTTCTTCGTTTCGTAGGACCACAAGCAGAAAAAGGCACACATGCAAAAGGCATTGTATTTGCAAGCGAGTATAAACATTAAAGTGTTGAAGGATGTAGGAATGACACTGCCAAAGAGTAGAAAAACAAGTGCAGTATTATATGCAGCAAGACAGGGTATGATACAACAATAATAGCATGCGTAACCCCTCCCTACATCTCTTTTATTATGACTATTATTGTTGCATGTCCTCATCCCTTGTCTTGCTGCATATAATACTGCACTTATTTCTCTACTTTTTGGCACTGTCATTCTTACATCCTTCAACTTAATGGAAATGTTTTTTACACTTGTATATATTCACCTGGAAAACCACTGCAAGTAGGCAAGCCAGGTGAAAAGAAAAGGGGACTGAAATGCACTAAGGTAGTATGTATGCTTTATAACAAGTCTTGGGTATAACTCAGGCTGCCACAAAACAATCTTGTTACCACTGTTGTAAGCATAAGCTTAGCTACAGCTACATGCTCGCTTGGCTTTCTCAACCAGGCTCCAAATAGGTTCCATGCTGGCTACTCATAGTATAACCTATAGTACATTGGGTATGGCAGCTATTTGTCCTGTTGCAAACTCTAGCCCTGAAAGTGATAGCTTGTACTCTTCTATTTTCCTCTGCATTTCAGCTCCAATTGCAACATCAAGAGCAAGATATGGTCGGGGGATAGGACCTATATGGCTGGATAATGTGGCATGCAGTGGAACTGAAATCTCTCTACATTCCTGCCCTCATAATGGAGAGGGGAATCACAACTGTGGACATTATGAAGACGCTGGTGTTATTTGTAGTGGTAAGTTATAAAAACAATTTTCTGTCATATGAATGTGCGTATATAGGCTTAGGCCTGTTTGTCTTTTTATAGGTATTAAAAAATCATTGATCACTGGGTAAACCTCTTTAGCTTTGTAATATGAGAGAGTCAGTATAGACTTACTATATGCAGATGGCACCAACATGCCCATACAACCTTAGCCTACCTTTTCCTCTTGTCTAACTCTTGTCTAACCTCTAATCTACCACTTATGACTGCTGCATAGGGTACATATGTACATGTATTTGCAAGCGAGTCTACAACAAAAAAGCAGTGAAACAAGGGAGTAAAAAACATTTCCATTAAATGTTGAAGGATATAGGGATGACAGTGCTAAAAAGTAGGAAAACAAGTGCAGTATGTATACTACAAGAGAGGGGATGAGGGCAGTATATATGCAGCAAGACAGGGGATGAGGGCATGCAACAATACTAACATGCATAACCCCCCTACATCTTTTATTATATTGTTGCATGCCGTCATCCTGCATATACTGCCCTCGTTCCCTGTCTTGCTGTATACATACTGCACTTGTTTTCCTACATTTTAGCATTGTCATCCCTACATCCTTCAATATTTAATGCAAACTTTTTACTCCCTTTACACAATACTACCATATTGTGTGATTAAAGCACTAAGTATGAAACCTTTGGCATTTATATAACAGAGGAATCTTTGAGACATGCCCCATACCATTAAAATGCATCTCATTACATGTAACAGAGTGTACAGAGACTTATAGGAAAAGTAGCTCGCTAGCTTGCATTAACTCACATTCCAGGTATTGTTTAATGTGTTGTGCTTTTTAAAGAGTTTTGGAAGGCTCTGCTATCAACAAATTGTCACTGGATTAAATAGCACTATAGGATGTAACAGTAAGCAAAAAATGCCACAACTTTTGTTCGTTCTTATAAAAGTCTGCTTCATGATGTGCCTAAGCTTTGTTACTTTCATTTCGATTTTTCCCACCATCGTACAATCAATGTAATGGTTTACTCCTCCAGAATGTGTAAATGGAGATATTCGTTTGGTTGGAGGTGATGCCAGATCAGGTCGAGTTGAAGTGTGCTATAATAACACATGGGGGACAGTGTGTGATGATTCTTGGGGTGTCCAGGATGCTAGAGTGGTATGCAGACAACTTGGATTACCATCATCATGTGAGTATCAGCACTAGATTAACAAATATCTTATACGTCCGCGGAGTGAAGGAAATATCTACTTATGCACATGTATATTCATGAAGGCACATTTAGCATTAGCAACCATTTATTCTGTTGCAAACTCCAGTCGTAGAAGTGATAGGTTATACTCTCCTATTTTTCCTCTGCATTACAGCTGCAATTGCAACATCAAATGCAAGACATGGTCAGGGACTAGGACCTATATGGCTGGATGATGTGGCATGCACCGGAACTGAAGTCTCCTTAAATTCCTGTCCTCATAATGGAGAGGGGAATCACAACTGCGGACATTATGAAGATGCTGGTGTTATTTGTGGGGGTAAGCAATGCTACCATACTATATGTTGTGGTGTTAATACAAGTGTTAATTTATAGGCCTAGACCTCTTCGTCATTGTGCTTCACATATACATGTATATATATATATATATATATATATATACACAAGTGTAAAAACATTTTCACTAAAATGTTGAAGGATGTAGGGATGGAAGTGCCAAAAAGTATAGAAACAAGGTCAAAGTTCAGCATGCATGCAGACAAAGGCAGCATGCAACAATCATAACATGCATAACCCCATATAGTTTTTACAGATGTAAGGGATATGGGGTTACGCATGTTATGATTGTTGCATGCTATCATCCCCTGCCTTTGTCTGCATGTATGCTGAACTTTGACCATACATGCTCATGCTACTTTTTGGCACTTCCATCCCTACATCTTTCAACATTTTAGTGAAAATGTTTTTACACTTGTTTCACTGGTTTTACTGTGTGTAACAACACGTAGAAACCTACTGGCTTTCATGCAGAGTTCTACTTCCCTTGCATACCTATGAGGACAGCCAGCAAGACTCCTATATCCTGTCTTTGTACGAATATTGCCTACTGAGTACAACACCGGGTCCAGTTGTCTGCAACAGTTAGTCGTTCAAAGAAACGGACACAAAGGAGCAATGCTGGTAGCCAAACAGCGCGACAAACCACAACCACGACAAAACTTCTAACTTCACGTCTTCAAGCAAACAAGAAAATGGTGTCTAAACTAACGCTTCTAAGCTTGCAAACCTGGAGTTTGACGGGCTTTGGGAGAAGGTATGAAGATTTTGTGCATCAAGGATCATGTACGCTCCAGTATAAATGATTTTAGTGAAAGAAATAGAGCGATTACTAACCCCAGTTTCATGGTAGGTCGTTTGAACTGAAGAAGAAAGAAGATAATGAACAATCGGCGTTTTTACAATTTTCCGAGAATCACCGTAGCTGTATATTTTACGGAGTTTGAGAGTATTATAGTGTATAGAAGCACTCGCAGAGCAGGTTGTTTGTCTGAAAGGCCTATAACATCCGCGTTCGAGAGTTCTCAGCCGTTACTTTCGTATGGGGCTAATGGGCGTGTCTGCGCCATCCCTACATATAGAGTCTACCAACTCTATGATATATGTCAGGGGCAGCGGAACCAAATTTAGATTGCTCAGTGACAACCATAGCATATGGGTTCTGCAAGGAGGGTGAAGTCAGGTAAACACGTGTGCGTGCACATGCATGTCCTTCAGCTGCTGAAATTGGTCTATCGGCCACTACATCTGCCAGAACTGTTCCGCCAACTGGCACAAATATCTCGATGGTTTTTACACAAAATGGCTCCTTTCCATTGTGTGCATGATCCTTGACCAAGAGAATCTTCATAACTTTATTTCGGAACTGTATAATCGAAAAAGGTTCCTTATTTGTTGGAAGCCATTTCTGTATGTGCATGTGCATTCCACACTTCATAGAAAGGTGGGCTCAAGCATGCACGGGTCTGCGGGAGTAGAAAGTGGTGAGGCTCATGTGAATACAAACAAGTAGGGATCACTCTACAGAAATGGGCACTCCCAGGTATCCAAGAAAAACTAGTGAAACAAGTGTAAAAAACATTTGTTAAAGGATGTAGGGATGGTAGTGCCATTGTATAAAGTGAGTAAAAACATTTTCATTAAAATGTTGAAGGATGTAGGAATAACATGCCAAAAAGTAGATAAACAAGTGCAGTATATATGCAGCAAGACAGGGGATGAGGGCATGCAACAATACTAACATGCGTAACCCCATAATAGTAGAGGGTTATGCATGTTAGTATTGTTGCATGCTGTCGTGCTGCATATCAGAGAGTCGGTAGACTCTCTATGTAGGGATGGCGCCGACACGCCCATTAAGCCTTAACAAATGTAACGGCTCAGAACTCTCCAACGCGGCAGCTATAAGCCCTTTTAGAAACATAACATGGCCTACGAGTGTTTCTATACACGAAAAGACCCTCAAAGGTGGTAAAATGCATCGCTACAATGATATGTGTGATTTTGCTAAAACCCGATTTCTTCAACATCTTCTTCTTCTTCAGTAAACATGCATAACTCAAAATCGGCTTAAGTATTTGTCTTCATTTTTGCACAAATCGGTTTCTTTTTGGCCGGCGCAGTGCACGTGCCTTTCACCAAAAAATGGTTATATAAAGTACAACTCAGAGCCACGCCCACAGACTTCCTCTCTGTTGTATGCCATTTTTATTTTGTGCGCGTATCCGAGCTCGCAGCAAAGTCGTTACCCAGGCTCTCGAAGAGCCACGGAGAGCCTGGGTAGCTACGAGGCTACAGCATACGTGTGCAGCAAATTAGTGTAACTTCGGTTTGCGTTACAGGTATTGATCGACTCTGTTCTCAGAATCTGCTGGTTTTTTCTCAGTATCCCCGCTCTCCATCGCGCGTACTGGCTTTGGAAGTGTCTGGGGGCCGACACGCCCATAAAGCCTTAATTGAACAGCGCAGAACTCCTGAACGGTGCTATACCCTACATCTTTCATTATGGGGTTACGCATGTTATTATTGTTGCATGCCCTCATCCCCTGTCTTGGTGCATATAATAAAGTGTAAAAAGCATTTCATTTAAATGTTGAAGGATGTAGGGATGGTAGTGCCAAAAATTAAAGAAACAAGATTGTAATGACCCGAGTAGTGCATAGTGAACAACTGATTATGATGTGACCCCCATACACAACATGTATGCAGGGAAATGATTAAAAACCATAATTATGCATTTGGAAATTATGCATGCACAATGACAGACTAACAACATAACCTATAGTTTGGAGTTTAGAGTTCACGCGCTACCACAAAGATGGATTACAATTCATGCATGTATGCAAACAAGGGATACATTGCATGCAACAATAACAACATGCGTAACCCCATGAAATAAAATGTAGGGAGGGGTTACGCATGTTGTTATTGTTGCATGCAATGTATCCCTTGTCTGCATACATGCATGAATTGTAATCCATCTTTGTGGTAGCGCGTGAACTCTAAACTCCAAACTATAGGTTATGTTGTTAGTCTGTCATTGTGCATGCATAATTTCCAAATGCATAATTATGGTTTTTAATCATTTCCCTGCATACATGTTGTGTATGGGGGTCACATCATAATCAGTTGTTCACTATGCACTACTCGGGTCATTACAATCTTGTTTCTTTAATTTTTGGCACTACCATCCCTACATCCTTCAACATTTAAATGAAATGCTTTTTACACTTGTTTCACTAGTTTTTCTTGGGTATAATACATACCTAGCAGTGTCCACTTCAAATTCTGCTTCCTTGTGGATTGCTTTATCATCTCTACTTACTTATTTTGCATTCTACTTGTTACTATAATGTTGCAACAAGAATATTGTTATTGAAGTTATACTCAGAGAACTGAGAACAAGATATAACATACTGCTATTGATTGTGAGTGAATATTATTGTTCGTGAGAAAATATTGCTGGGAATAGATGTAATCAGTAGTAGGACTTGACAAAGGAAGTGTGGAAAGTACAAAGGCCATAATATAACAAAGATGTACAATGATGGATCATCATCACAAAAATACAACATGGTCAGATTAGGTAAGGCATTAATAGGAAATGAGGACACAACCATGGAGGAATTATTGATGAGATGACAGCTGGAAATACATGTCGTTTTCATGAGTAACAATGCATGTAGTTCTTACATATAGTGACAACATTTTGGGAGGTGCCACTGGAACCCCCAGGGGAAAAACCGAGATAAAAAGGGAAAACTCAGGAAAACCCCAGGAACAGAACATGTTCTGGAAGTGCTGTTAAGGGTTTCAGTTGGTTATATACTGGAAATGGATTCAGACAGAGAGAGATCTGTATGGCAGAGTGGGGAATATTAGAGGAAGGTGCACACAAACAGAGGTACTGTATATACACCCATAAGTGACTCAGCACTGCTTACATATAACTAGATGAATGCTTGCAGCATTGTGGGTGAGCAGCAGGGCCGTAGCAGGCACTGCGGCCAGTGCGGTTTCAGCCGCACCAGTTCTACACGATCCAGCGTGCATGCGCATGAGGTACTGAGCAATTGAGTTGCGCAACTGCGCTGGCACAATACGCGGAAGCATGCACTGCAGTAATCTTTGACATGGCTAGTTCTTTCCTTGGATGTACCTCACCAATCAAAATGATCTTTTGGTGCTAAGGGGGTTCTCCGTAGTTTTCAGGCCTCACCACTCATAATTTGCTTGCTACGGGCCTGAGCAGAGTGAACCCACTTACCCATAAGCTTAATATTGTGTGCACGTGCATGACGACGATATTCAGTATTTGGTGATAATGCTGTATCATACAGAAATATATCTAGTGGTACAACTAGGTGTACCTGCTCCACCCTCCTATGACTCTATTATCTCACCTGATATGTTGTCAGATTAATGGCTCCGACTACTGAGTGCAGGTAAGAAAAAGGTAAAATGCGTGGCTTTGTTTGGTAGAACGCAAGATCTGGGAAGGTAGAGGATGAAGGAAGTCTAAAGGGAAAAGGATCAGCAAGAATACACATTTTGTAATGAACAGCTACACACAGTCTTATTGGCTTAGTGCACAAGGTATACCACAACTATTTCATTAAGTACAATCCAACAACACTTGTATTGCAGCCAGATGTACCATGTAGAGGGTGATTGTTTTATGACCTGCAGCTACACCCCTTAGTGAATGTGATATATAGCTAAGTGGCCACCTACACATTGTAGTACAAAGTGATGTGCACTGTTGTTAACTGCATGATACTGAGTATGCAGTCTGTCAGTGAGTGATTATCGAACCCAAAGTGTGCAACAATGACAGATCTCTAGCTGCACTATCCAGGGGACATGCTATGGCTACTTCACATCTGCATATTCTATATCTGTGCTTTGTTAATAGCTTGAGTTTACTTTCTGGTAGTTGCCTGAATACTCTCTATACCTCACGCAGGAACTACAGGGAAATACTCTGAGTTGACTTAGACAACCACCACTATACATTGGAACAAGCCAATGGGCGGCCACAGAGGAAAATTCAATTACTCCACAATAGTGGGACACTATCACATTTGTCTAAGGCATGCCTGACTTCTTGTATTGGCTTATCAAAGGCCAGAAGGTCAGATGGCATCAATCTCTGTGTCAGTAACGGGTTCACACTGACTACGTATTCAGCACTCCCATTTCTTTCTCTGTACATGTGCACATGCAACATTTGTCATCAGTGTGGGAGTTCTTCAGCTACAACACACTGGTCATCCTCATTTAATAGGTATGGAAATATCTCTCTTTACATGCTGGTAAGCCGAGTCATCGGAAAAATGGCTCTGAGGCCATAGTGTGACACCCTTTACCAAAGTCCTACCTCTGAGTTCTGTGGATCTTACTAATGCTCTTGAGCAAAAAAAAACTAACAGGCTCTTTATGGACTTGCACAGCTTTGTTTAGTAGTCTCCTACCTTATCTAGACATGGTCCTCCCCAAAACCCTGGGCATTTGTTTGGCTTGTCAGCATCACTCTACGTTATTTTTTATGGTAAGCCTTTTTGTTGTGAAGAAGGCATTACCAAAGCAAACACAAACAATGAACTTAGCTCTTAACTCTATCCAGGGATTCGATCAGCAGCAGCAGAGCGTCTTCAGACCACACAGACTGCTATATAAGTTGCAGTGAATGTCCAGGCTGCATATAAATACACCTATATATCTGAAAATGATTGTAGTGAAACGGAGCAGAATATCATGGACTGGGATGAGCCCACCTTCGTAAAACGGACATTAGTTGCAGTGAAAACATCAGTGGCCGATGTAATATTTAATACGACTGATGTACCTGAAAGTGATTGCGATTGTGAATCGGAGCAGTAGCGAAGGGCCTTCAGGACACACAAACAGGCGGGACTCTGTATTTATGAGAAAAGATAAAAGTGGATACCAAACTACAGTAAAACTGACGTACCTGAGAGTGATGGTACCGCCGGGGTGAAATAGTCGGACGAATGAAAAAGCGCAGCAAACTTGAGGGCAGAGAAGTGTCAAAATGACGATGAACGGCAAGTAGATGAACGACAAAACAAAAGCAGCGCGGCGAAAAGCAGCAAGTAGACTAGCAGCCCGCTTTCTAATCTATGCACGTGAGGGCTGCGCATATTATGTTGACGCAGGCGCGATCGTCTAATAGCGCATGAGTGATCACATCACAAATATGCAATCAACGAGGAAATGGCGTCCGACTATACGGAAGTGCTCGTAAATCCTTGTCGTTCTCGTGCGAGAGGGATCCTACGACGATTCTGCTGGCCTAGGATCACACACGAAAGTGAAAGGAGTCGTTTCATGCAAAAACCAAGGAGAGTACTTGTGCCACTTTTGCGGTAGGCCAGTTTAACTGAAGAAGAAGAAGAAGAAGATGATGAACACAAAAAATCCCAAAAGGGGGGTGTGGCCAATTCCGTAAGTCATCGTAGCTGTGTATTTTACGTACTTTGAGGGTCTTAGCGGGTACAGAATCACTCGTAGAGTACGTGTATATGTCTAAAAGGGTTTCTAACTGCCGCGTTTGGGAGTTCTGAGGCATTCTATTTTGGAAAATGGGCGTGTCCTGTCGGCGCCATCCCTACATAGAGAGTCTACCGACTCTCTGATACTGCCTTCATCCTCTGTCTTGCTGCATATAAATATAGTCTCTCATTCCCTGTGTTGCTGCATATATATACACTACACTTGTTTCTCTACTTTTTGGCACTATCATCCCTACATCCTTTAACATTTTAATGGAAATGTTTTTACTCCCTTGTATACTGTACTTGTTTCTCTACTTTTTGGCATATCATCCCTACATCCTTCAACATTTTAATGGAAATGTTTTTACTCCCTTGTTTCACTGGTTTTTCGTTGTATACTCACTCGCTTGCAAATACAATGCTCTTAGCATGTGTGCGAGCCCCACCCATTTTGCTGCTCATGGTCATGTGAAACGCACGTGAGTAATAACAAGGAAATGGCGTTCAACTACATGGAAGTGCTAGTATATCATAGCTTTACTTGTCGAAGAGGGGTCCTAGAAGCCTTTTGGTTCAAAAATCAAGGTAAATACTTGTACCACTTTTGTGCTAGGCTGTTTGAAGAAGAAGATGGAGAAATCAGGTTTTTGCAATTTCACGTATGTGATTGTAGCGGTGTATTTACCACCTTTTAGAGCTTATTGTGTATGGAAACACTAATAGGCCATATTATGTGCCTAAAAGAGCTCAGAGCTGCCATGTTCGAGAGTTCTGAGCTGTTACGTTTGTTTGGCGCCATCCCTACATAGAGAGTCTACCGACTCATGTAAATTCACTGCACCAACATACTCATTAACCTTTTGTTTTATTTGTTTTGTTTTGTAGTGATGTATACTGATTATTTTTCACATATTCTTCACATCATTAAAAGTGAAATTAACTTGAAATTGAAAGTAAAAATGAAGAATACCCTTATATATGGTTTTCAATGATGTATATCTACTGTTCAATGTACTTAAGCTTCTGTAACAACCTTAATACTTACCACAGGAGACTTGTAACAATGATACATGTTTTCCCACCATTGCAATTACTGTACAGGTTTTGCTCCTTCAGAATGTGTAAATGGAGATATTCGTCTGGTTGGAGGTGATGCCAGATCAGGTCGAGTTGAAGTGTGCTATAATAACACATGGGGGACAGTGTGTGATGATTTTTGGGGTGTCCAGGATGCTAGAGTGGTGTGCAGACAACTTGGATTACCAACATCATGTGAGTATCAGATTACCTATTCTCTTGACTATATAGGATCAGTCCATGTACTAAATGAAGGACGAAAAATATCTACTTATGTACATGTACATTCATGAAGGCACATTTGGCATTTGTTCTGTTGTAAACTCCATTCCTGGAAGAGATAGGTTGTATTTCCTCTGCATTACAGCTGCAATTGCAACATCAAGAGCAAGACATGGTCAGGGGCTAGGACCTATATGGCTGGATGATGTGGCATGCAGTGGAACTGAAGTCTCCTTAAATTCCTGCCCTCATAATGGAGAGGGGAATCACAACTGTGGACATCATGAAGATGCCGGTGTTATTTGTAGGGGTAAGCAATAAAAATATAGTACATGTATGTTGTGGTGTTAATGGATGTCTTAACTTATTGGCCTAGGCCTGTTTCTCATTGTGTTTCATGTGTGTATATTATAAGGCCATGTTCACTAAGAAGTACAGAGAATAATATGCACTGGTAATGATGATACATGTACCTATGCACATGGACATTTCAAGATTGTTGTTGCTATACAGTTAATGGTATTGCTCTTTCAGAATGTGTAAATGGAGCTATTCGTTTGGTTGAAGGTGATTCCAGATCAGGTCGAGTTGAAGTGTGCTATAATAACACATGGGGGACAGTGTGTGATGATTTGTGGGATGTCCAGGATGCTAGAGTGGTGTGCAGACAACTTGGATTACCATCAGAATGTGAGTATCAGCACCAGATTACCTATTATCTGTACTATGTACATGTAGATTCTTTCTTATCTGTCCATATATTGACGGAAAAAGGAAATAATATTACACATACATTTGTATGTACATTTATGAAAGCACATTTAGTATTGGCAACCATTTATTCTGTTGTAAACGCCAGTCCTGGAAGTGATAGGTTGCTCTATATTTCCTCTGCATTTTAGCCGCAATTGCAACATCGAGGGCAAGGCTATATGGCTGGATGATGTGGCATGCAGTGGAACTGAAGTCTCCTTAAATTCCTGCCCTCATAATGGAGAGGGGAATCACAACTGTGGACATCATGAAGATGCCGGTGTTGTGATGGTAAGCAATAATGTTCTACCATATTATGTTGTGGTGTTAATGGAAGTGTTAACTTATTGGCCTACGCCTGTTTGTCATTGTGTCCAGGTTTTATTAGAGAGTCGGTAGACTCTCTATGTAGGGATGGCGCCGACAGGACACGCCCATTTTCCAAACTAGAATGGCCCAGAACTCCCAAACGCGGCAGTTACAAACCCTTTTGGACACATACACGTACTCTACGAGCGATTCTGTACCCGCTAAGACCCTCAAAGCACGTAAAATACACAGCTACAATGACTTACGGAAGTTGCCACACCCCCCTTTTTGGATTTTTTTGTTCATCATCTTCATCTTCTTCTTCTTCTTCTTCTTCTTCTTCAGTTAAACTGGCCTACCGCAAAAGCGGCACAAGTACCGTCCTTGGTTTTTACATGAAACGACTCCTTTCCCTTGCATGCGTGATCCTTGACCAATAGAATCTTCGTAACTCTACTCAGGGCTCTGTAATCGCAAATTTTCCTTATTTGTTGGAAGCCATTTCTATATGGTCACGTGCACACGTTTCAATGAAAGGTGGGGCTCAAGCGCGCGCAGGTCCGCGGGAGTAGAAGCGGGTGGGGCTCGTGCGAAGACAAGCAAGTAGGGATTACTCTACGTACAGAACACTGTAGGTACCCAAGAAAAACTAGTAAAACAAGTGTAAAAAACATTTCATTAAAATGTTAAAGGATGTAGGGATGGTAGTGCCAAAAATTAAAGGAACAAGATTGTAATAAGTTATTAACCCAAGTGGTGCACAGTGAACAACTGAGTATGATATGACCATACACAACTTATGTATATAGTTTGGAGTTCAGAGTTCACGCTACCACAAAGATGAATTTCAATTCATGTATGCAGACAAGGGATAATTGCATGCAACAATAACAACATGCGTAACCCCTCCCTACATTTTATTTCATGGGGTTACGCATGTTGTTATTGTTGCATGCAATTATCCCTTGTCTGCATACATGAATTGAAATTCATCTTTGTGGTAGCGTGAACTCTGAACTCCAAACTATATACATAAGTTGTGTATGGTCATATCATACTCAGTTGTTCACTGTGCACCACTTGGGTTAATAACTTATTACAATCTTGTTCCTTTAATTTTTGGCACTACCATCCCTACATCCTTTAACATTTTAATGAAATGTTTTTTACACTTGTATATAAGGCCATTGTCATTGGATATACCATACATGTAGACTCACTATGTGGATGGTACCAACATGTATTAGTTAAAGCACGGAAGGAAGTGCTGTACATGCAATAATGTGTGCTCAGGGCAGTTAAGCCAGAACTCCTCTTATCAAAACAAGATCTCGTTATCTGGCGGGACATTGTGACGGGAGCGCGCCTACGTCTATACGCGTACGCGCGTATACGCATCTAGTAATTTCATTGGTCTAAAAAAATTAATATTCATAAGCCCGTTCGTGCTGCTGTGCTTAACGTAGGTATAAGGACGGCTCAACTTCTACGACGAATGCGGCTACGAATGCATTCAAAGACGACGCTGACAGCGTACATGACGAAGCCTGGATGTAGCTGCATGCGTATTCTGCCTGGAAAATTGGCACCAATCGCGAGGTTGTGAAGCTACAGTGGCAAGTTTACTTTCAGTTCTTAGATTGGGTAGCGATAAGCGAAGCGTTAGCAGCCTACTGTCTTCCTTTACCTGTAGGGACCGTTTTTCCAGGCAGATTCATATGGCTAGGATGTGGCTGAATCTGTTAATACCTATTGTGCCAGTATTTACAGATGATTTCGTTGCCGCATGAAACGAAGTAGGGCTTTCTGAAGGTGTTGACTTTAGCGGTGGTGTTCACATGTTTATCAATGGTTTTCATGACAACAAAATTGAACTATAGATTATACCTGTGCTAATAATAATTATATCAAAATATACAGGGCGTAAGTCCATCCTGTACTGAGCAAACGGCGCTCAAAAACGACTAATTTCAGCCCATAATTTACGTGGTTCCGTCTTAACCGCCCTGAGTGGTCGAGATAGCCAGGCTGTATGAAAGGCTAAAACTATCACCATTATCACATGTCGTGCTGTATAGCACACGCCTCACGTTAAACCGTGCTGTATAACGGCTTTCAATAGGCAATCTCTATATCCATAGTGTGTGATTAAGCACTAAGAACAGAGTAGTCTTCGAGACATGCCTGCGCCATTCAAATACATCTCATTATACATGGAACAGGAGTGTACAGAGATTTAGTAGGAAAGTTGCTCACTAGCTTGCATTAGCTCATATTCCAGGTATTGTTTCATGTGTTGTTAGCTTTTGAAGAGCTTTAGAAGGCTCTGCTGTCAAAATATTAAGGTAAATATCACTGGATTGGCACTATAGGATGTTGCAGCAAGCAAATAATGCCACAACTTTTAAGTAAAGCATCTATTGTAAAATCCGTTCCTATAAAGTCTGCTCTTATATACCTTCATTTCAACTTATAAACTAGCCACAGGATTCCTTAAGGATATCTCAACATATCAGCTTACCACAAGAGACCTGGTACATGTACCTATATATTTTCCCACCATTGTTGTTGTTGTATATACAGTTAATGGCTTTGCTCCTTCAGAATGTGTAAATGGAGATATTCGTCTGGTTGGAGGTGATGCCAGAGGAGGTCGAGTTGAAGTGTGCTATAATAACACATGGGGGACAGTGTGTGATGATTCTTGGGGTGTCCAGGATGCTAGAGTGGTGTGCAGACAACTTGAATTATCAACATCAGGTGAGGATCAGCACTAGATCACCTAATCTCTTTGACTATATAGGATCAGTCCATGTACTAGATGAAGGATGAAGGATATCTACTTAGCTATGCACATATACATTTATGAAGACACATTTGGCATTGGCAACCATTTGTTCTGTTGCAAACTCCAGTCCTGGAAGTGATATGTAGGTTGTACTCTTCTGTATTTCCCCTGCATTTCAGCTCCAATTGCAACATCAAGGGCAAGACATGGTCAGGGACTAGGACCTATATGGCTGGATAATGTGGCATGCAGTGGAACTGAAGTCTCCTTAAATTCCTGCCCTCATAATGGAGAGGGGAATCACAACTGTGGACACTATGAAGATGCTGGTGTTATTTGTGGCGGTAAGCAATAAAATAATAGTGTACATATATGTTAACTTAACTTATATTATTATTATTATTATTATTATTATTATTATTATTATTATTATTATTATTATTATTATTATTATTATTATTATTATTATTATTAAGCTTCACAGTAAAAACAATAAGGAATGACTAAAATATGGAGGAAAGGCCTGTACTGATGGTTTGTTAGTAGACTAACAACCAAAATGAATACCAAAAAACCTGAATATAGACTAAGAATATGAGTGAGAAAAATTATATGTTACAGGTAAGAGCACGCATTTAGCACATGGGCATACATAGTGAAATGTACATGGTATGACTGGATTAAAGGTAGCAATGAAGTTTTCCCAAAATAAAGAATGGAGGTCTTTTTTGATAACCGGCAGAGACTTATCAATGTCAATACATGGAAGAGAGTTCCACAGTCTAGGTAATCTGTTGAAGTAGACAATTAAGTTTTGCAGATGCATGCTTAAGTTTAAGATATGTAGATGATCTTGTAGTGTTTGTGCGTGGGCCTGTTTGTCATTGTGCTTCACGTGTGCCATGGTCACAGCCACCTGACTATCTGGTTGTATGTTATATTCTGAGTACATAGTCTGAAAGAGATGCTTGTAGTAATAATGCTTTGCTAATTACATGCCCTGTGTTGCTGTATACTGGAGCATGGAGCAATGACCATCATATAACATGAGAAGTAATATGCACTGGTAACGATAATGCATGTATCTATGCACATGGACTCTTAAAGCTATACAGTTAATGGCTCTATTCTTTCAGAATGTGTAAATGGAACTATTCGTCTGGTTGAAGGCGATGCCAGAGGAGGTCGAGTTGAAGTGTGCTATAATAACACATGGGGGACAGTGTGTGATGATTTTTGGGGTGTCCAGGATGCTAAAGTGGTGTGCAGACAACTTGGATTACCAACAACAGGTGAGTATCACAGGGCCACCGGAAGAGGTTGACACATGAGGAGGCTTATTAATATTCATTAACTTGGCTGTTTCACAAAATAATTTGTATATACTTAACGAATGCAGAGCATTTTCAGCAAGCGAGAACAAGTCATGAATAGATGTTAATGATTGGCTTCTCAGAATTGTGAAAATATCACATAAAAAGAAGTACGAAGTGATGATGGGTGACTATGTTGGCTCGCTCCCGCTTGCCAATAAAAAATCGCCTGTTCAAACCACTAGGTTAGCTTGCTCCCGTTCACCATTTATTCCGTAAGCTTACTTTCATGAATTGTGGGGCAGCCTTAGCCACCCCAGTTCCCCCGCTTACAGCGGCCCTGTATCAGCACTAGATTACCTAGGATCAGTCCATTTACTAAATGGAGGATGAAGGATATCTACTTATGTACAGTACATGTACATTCATGAAGGCACGTTTGGCATTGGCAACGATTTTTTCTGTTGTAAACTTCAGTCCTAGCAGTGATAGGTTGCATTCATTTCCTCTGTGTTTCAGTTCCAATTGCAACATCGAGGGCAAGACATGGTCAGGGGCTAGGACCTATATGGCTGGATGATGTGGCATGCAGTGGAACTGAAGTCTCCTTAAATTCCTGCCCTCATAATGGAGAGGGGAATCACAACTGTGGCCATCATGAAGATGCCGGTGTTATTTGTGGGGGTAAGCAATAAAAATATAGTACATGTATGTTGTGGTGTTAATGGATGTCTTACTTATAGGCCTAGGCCTGTTTGTCATTGGGCTTCACTAGTGTATACATGTCCATGGCCTTCCATATGCACTGGTAACAATGATACATGTATATATGCACATGGAGTTTTTAAGATTGTTGTTGCTATATAGTTAATGGCTTTGCTCCTTCAGAATGTGTAAATGGAACTATTCGTTTGGTTGGAGGTGATGCCAGATCAGGTCGAGTTGAAGTGTGCTATAATAACACATGGGGGACAGTGTGTGATGATGGATGGGGTGTTCAGGATGCTAGAGTGGTGTGCAGACAACTTGGATTACCAACATCATGTAAGTATCAACACTAAATTACCTAATCTCTTGACTATATACGTAGGTTTTTTCTTATCGGTCCAATGTACATTCAAGAAAGCACACTTGGCATTGGCAACCATTTATTCTGTTGCAAACTCCACTCCTGGTTGTACGCTTCTATTTTTCCTCTGCATTTCAGCTCCAATTGCAACATCAAGGGCAAGATATGGTCAGGGGCTAGGACCTATATGGCTGGATAATGTGGCATGCAGTGGAACTGAAGTCTCCTTAAATTCCTGCCCTCATAATGGAGAGGGGATTCACAACTGTGGACATCATGAAGATGCTGGTGTTATTTGTAATGATTAACTATAAAAACTTAGTTTGATCAACTATGTAGTGGACTATTTTGCTGTAGTAAGCATTAATGAACATGTGAACTTACTTCTAATAGGCCTGTATTATTACATGTATATAATATGAAGGCTATTACTAAACTCATTGACCAAAAAGTATATTTTCTCCTAACATTTCAAGAGCTATGCAGCTCTCATCTTCAGTGGAGTGATACATAAATCCGAAATTCAGTACACAAGAATGAATTCTAATGTTACTCTTTTACAAATGAAATACCAGTGCCACTATGTACTATAACAGAACATGATGCATTAGATGATACTGCACGTACATAGTGGAATTCTAGAATTGAATGTAGTCTCCCAAGTCTTCATATCCAAGTCTCTCCAAATCAATACACTTTGACACTAATGTCACCCATATCAGACATCAGTACTTAGACATTAATGTCACCCCATATTGGACACTTTTTCAATAGATAACCGCAGGAGTAGGAACAAGGGGGGGGGGGGGGGGTCTCGCCTCTGGAGTATCTGTTCGACCTGAAAATGCTGTCATGTACTAAGCAGGCAATAGATATCAAAAAATTTGTTGGGTTTCTCTGAAACCGCTCTGTTGCAGAGACCCAGCACTGCCTCCATTAAAGGCCCTGCAGAAAGCACACATGCGCATAGTATTTAGTGCACAGTGGTTCTGCACTTTAGTGCATTCATTTAGGAAGGGGAAAGTACCCAGCTACTTATTTATATACCCCAATAAATACCCAGCTACTTATTTGAGTCAAGCATATGCATTTCAGTAGAGTTACCGTTAAATTGACAAATTGGTCACTTTTAATTGAACCACGTCAACCTTTACTCTAGCATGTGTCCTACTGCTACAAAATTCTTTTTTAATGAAAGGGAAACTTTATGAATTGTTATATCACTAAATACATTCCTGTTTTGTCATATGGTTGTTGCAAACATGTCCCTCAAATCAGCTAGTAGGTGGTGGTTTTCAGAAGCCAGGGTTACTCATATATAGCTCAAAGCTTCTTATTAGAGTACTTGCATTTGGTGTCTGTAATATACAGTCAACTATGCACAAGCTGCAACTCATGATCAAACAATCACAGAAGGGTTTTAAAACATACTGTTAACTTTTTACATACAGTGATTTCTACACATGTGACTGTTGACTTCTACTTGCATATGTTGAGTTGTATATACATGTACAGAGTATATGATCACAAGCTAAGGGTCAATAATATAGATATATAGCCACACAGTTATACTACGTATATATAGTAGGACACTGAAGTACTACATGATAAACTGATGCAGCAAACAATATTGTCACACATATATAGTTCATTATAGTCCGGATATCCAAAAGTATATATAATTACCAATTATACCAACTATGATAAGTCCAATGCTGTAGACTCCTGATTGAAGAGCTGCTCCATGTGTGTTAATGGTATTGTTCACCTTACTGTTAACGGTATTGTTCACCTTACTGTTAACAGTATTGTTCACCTTACTGTTAACGATATTGTTCACCTTAGTGTTATTGGTAATGTTAACCTTACTGTTAATGGTACGACCAGCACATTCTAGAAAGTCATCAGGAAAAGCTGTATTGCTGAAACTGCTGCAAGCATTGGGAAATTCTATACCACAAGCAGAAAATAGATCAGATGTTACTCCAGGAAAAGTAGTCGATCCAACTTTGTAATATGAGCTATTAAAGTAGTGAACACAACAACCAACTTTGTCGATAAAATCTTCCAAAGCATTCCTGCAGTTGGTAGAGCACACACTATCTCTTGCATTACCCTCTTCTGAATCAGAATAACATTCATCAGATATTGTCTGGAAGTGTGAAGTTGAGTCGTCCATTGTAATGCAGAATTCTCCTTTGTCAAATTCACAAAGGTTTATTGCATCTTCCATGCCACATTCCTTGTTTATCTTCTCATACTTTTCTCCGAGGTACTTACAAAACACGTAAAAAATGCCTTAGACTGCATTTCCTAGTGCAGGAATCTGCATTATGTGTACTTCTGTCCAGTATATCTGCTATATTGGGGGTGTCGGCACATACTTCTGGCTGTTCTATGTTACAGTTCATCCACAATGATGGCATTCTTGAAACGTAGTCATCGTGAATACAGCAGCCAGCACTATCAGAAACCTGACGGAGCTCAGTTTGACATTCACTGCTACAGTTAAATCTGGGGTCTTAGCAATTTCATGTATGTCATTGTAGCTGTGTATTTTACCAGTGTTATCGTGTATATATAGAAACACTCGTAGGCCATGTTATGTGTCTAAAACGGCTTATAAGTTTGCGTTTGAGAGTTCTGACCGTGAAAGGGTCTGTTCTTGAGTTTCAAAATAGAAGCACAGAGGAATAAAAACACACCAATCAGTTTTCTGAACCTGATTGGTGTACACACAGCTCACGCATGCGTACAAAGTCACATGACCAATGACGTCCGATCTCTGTTTGTGAACTGTGCAAAGGCTTGCATTCCACACGCACGCGTGGTAGTTGTCCTTTGAACTACACGATTGTATATAAACGCTGAGGTTTGCGCGAGCCGAAGTGCTGCGATTCTACTGTAGCATACATACTGCGAACTTTCTGGGATATGCTGTAGGCTCTATCACTGCTAGTGCGCAACTGAAAGGGGGGTGCTCGAGCCCCCTCTGCCCCCCCCCCCCCCCGCCCCCCCCCCCTGGCTACATCGCTGATCAGTAGGCAATACTCGTAGTCACTGACAATTGCTAGCTACCCTGCTTTATAAAGGTATGCGGCACGTGTTACTACACACAGTATATAGAAACAAGTGAAACAAGAGTAAAAATATTTTCAGTTAAATGTTGAAGATTGTTGTGCCAAAAAGCATAAAAAGGTGCAGCATGCAGGCATGCAACAATTATAACCTGCATACCCCATATCCCTGCATCTGTAAATACTATTATTGTTGCATGCTATCATCCCATGCCTTTGCCTGCATGCTGCACCTTTTTTTATGCTTTTTGGCACTTCAATCCCTATATTTTACTGAAAATGCTTTTTATATAGCTCCATGTAGGGAGCAAGCCACTGTGGTGTATACTGGGATATAGCACTGCCATTGTGATGCGACGACGTACTTTATACCTAGACCTTGGTCTCTTAATTGCCCAGGTTAGCTTTCTTACAGGCCACAAGGCATTATAGTCTGTACTAGCTACACAATACAAGAGAATTTAAACTTCAATAAAGCACATTGTCCCAAACTGCAGTAGCAGATAGGATCTGCAGAAAATAGTAATCAATTCATATATCTCATGGCAAATAAATAAATCTGTTGTACTTTCACTATTATTATACATGGCTATACTACTGATGTGAATTCTGGTTCCAGACCACATAGAGCATTCCATTCTGTATTAGTGAGTTCACTCCCACTCACCTATACGACTTAGTGTCCCACTATCATAGAGTCGGTAGACTCTATATGTAGGGATGGCGCCGACACGCCCATTAAGCCTTAACAAAAGTAACGGCTCAGAACTCGCGGATGTTTTAAGCCTTTTTAGACAAGATACATGCTCTGCGAGTGCTTCTATACACTTTAATACTCTCAAAGTACGTAAAATATACAGCTACAGTGAATCTCGGAAATTTGTCTCTCTTTCTCTTTTCATCAATTGTAGATGTAAGTCTACCAACATTTTAAGTTCACCACTTTGTGACATTTCATATCTTTCTCTCTCTGTCTCTGTCTCTCTCTCTCTAAAACCCGGATTGTTCATCATCATCTTCTTCTTCTTCTTCTTCAGTTCAAACGGCCTACCACTTAACTGGGGTTAGTAATCGCTCTAATTCTTTCACGAAAATCATTTATACAGGAGCGTACATGATCTTTGATGCACAAAATCTTCATACCTTCTCCCAAAGGCGTCAAACTCCAGGTCTGCAACCTTACAAGTGTTAGTTTAGACGCCATTTTCTTGTTTGCTCACGTGCCGAACACGTGAAGTTAGTTTTGTGGTTCGTCAAGCTGCCGCTGTTTCGAGCGCTGTGTTGTCTTTTTTGGCTACGTTGCTCCGTTTCTTTACTGTTGCAGGCAACTGGACCCGCTGTTGTACTCAATAGGCAATATTCGTACAAGACGTGATGTAGGAGTCACTGAAAATTGGCCCGGTAGATATCCTGCTTATAGGTATACAAGGGAGGTAGAACTCTGCACGAAAGTCAGTAGGTTTATATGTGTTGCTACACACAGTAAAAACCAGTGAAACAAGTGTAAAAACATTTTCACTAAAATGTTGAAGGATGTAGGGATTGAAGTGCCAAAAAGTATAGAAACAAGGTCAAAGTGCAGCATGCATGCAGACAAAGGGAGGGGATGATAGCATGCAACAATCATAACATGC
This sequence comes from Theonella swinhoei, assembly GCA_963970385.1. Taxonomy (NCBI): domain Eukaryota; kingdom Metazoa; phylum Porifera; class Demospongiae; order Tetractinellida; family Theonellidae; genus Theonella; species Theonella swinhoei. The sequence goes on along the minus strand of OZ019962.1, from coordinate 1,231,682 downwards.
GTAACCCCATATCCCTACATCTGTAAATACTAAAAGGGGTTACGCATGTTATGATTGTTGCATGCTATCATTCCCTCCCTTTGTCTGCATGCATGCTGCACTTTGACCTTGTTTCTATACTTTTTGGCACTTCAATCCCTACAGCCTTCAACATTTTAGTGAAAATGTTTTTACACTTGTATAGTTAACAGATCATTCTTACTAGTGTGATAGCAATACTGTGGAACCCCCACTAATCAAAACACCCTAACACCAGCTATGACTTCTAAGACTTATCCCAGATGCCATATTTGTGTACACCTCTGACTTCCTTCTGTTCAAGTATGTCCAGATTTGAGAGGTTCTACTGTAGTTGTGGCTGAAAAGACAGGTGAAGCCATGTTAGATGGCAATTCCATGGATTTATATATTCCATGGATTTATATATAATTAGTTCGCCACGTGTTCGTATATGACCACTGCAGACACTACTATATAGTACGTGCAACAAAGCTCTCACACACACAATTTGGACCACAAGGATATTTATATAACCACATACACTATCTCAGTTCTTTGTGTGGTGTTATATAATCCCTACTACATCTTGGGTGGTTCGGATTTACTAGCCATGGTTATCTCAGTTTCCATCTTGTCTATATGCAATTTTCATGGCTCCACAAATTCTGCATCCTTAGAGGTCGCTGGAGTCAGCTATTGTGCATATATACTATCCTACATGGGGAGACTACTTGCTAGTAACATGTTAGGATTTTGTAGTTATTTTTATGTGTATCTTGTCAACAAGATGTTTTGTAGTAGACATGGCTCCACTACCATTACTACATATCGGTGATAAAAGTCCTGGAGCCTGAATTCTGGTACCAGATTAAGGCAATAGCCCACACAAGGCACAAAGACTAATTAACCCCCACTGCACTTTGTTGCTACTTCTAGTGACAACATAGCAGATGCAATTTTAATTATAAAGTCCAAAATTTTAGGGAGAGCTCAGGCTAGGAGTTTCCCCTTCACAAAGACTCGTGTTACATACCCTACATTTGTTGCAATGTGTGGATGTTAGTCTGGACAGTCTCATAATAAGCTGTACAGTGTGTATTTTAATACTGAAAGTGTAACTGTCCATTTGATATGGTGTGATTAGGGTAAGGGATGACACCCACAAGGACCCTTAATATTTGTGGTTTCAGGATTCAGACTGCTGTATAGGATTGTGGAGCCATAAGCATCATGTTAGAGATAACCAAACAAAGGGTAAAATAACATCATCTTGTTGTACTATTCTGACTCCAGGATTCTTGACTACCAGAATGTCATGTGGACTACACATTATCAGATTCACATCCTAATCTACATGGCTAGGGTTATTACAACTTTATCATCTCTGCATGGTGCTTTGTAATCCATGAGTCACCACCACACCCATGCAGTAGGTAATGGAGCCTGAATTCTTGTACACTAGATTGAGAGCTATATTTCTTCTTTTATTATTAGCCACTTCCTAAAGTGGAACTACACATTGGTAGTACACTATGGGGCGCATCACGTGATCTAGACATTTATTGCGCATGAGCACGTCCTTTTGAGTCTATATATAAGTGGCGTGTACGTCTGCAGCAGTAGTTATTTTGCGATTTTCAGCAATGTGGCATATCTGCGGCGTTCTTTTGAAGGTGATCGCTATCACGCTTCTAGCGTCAACTTGCAATGCTGTAGCAGAAACCGGCTGCCATCTCCCTAAGGACAGCGAAATGATGTCCTTGATTGCCAGCACTTATGCCTCACCTGTGACAATCCAATTGACGCGGGCACAGAATGCATGCTTGGCGTCGGGTATGTAACGAGACAAATATCGCAGCGTATCCTTACTGGTTCAATATTCGTGCACGACGCCAATTGGTTGTGCGAGGGGTAGTGAGGTTGAAAAAGAACTGTTGGATTTGCAGTGTATGGATGATGGCTCGTGGTCAGCTGCTAACTTCACCGAAAATCCCGACGCTGAGTTTCATACACCAACAAGAACAGACTGCAGCAGTTGCGTTGGTCTAACGGAGCTAGACGCATCATTATACGATGCAACAAGTCACTGTGTTGGTAAGCATGTTGGGACTCAGTATTAAAAGTAGCATATATATACATGTGGTAAAATACACTACTCCATTGCAATGAAAAACTCAATAAAATATGCAGGTATTGTCCTGAAGACAGCTAGGACCTCAATTATCGTGATTCAGCAGACAGCAGGACTAGCTATGTATTTCTGTTTTTCTGTTAAAGTGATTATTTTTTTCTTGTGCAGTTTTAAATTTACTGCATGCGTGATTTAAATACAATGTTGACTATGTTAAATGCACTGTTTTCATGCAGAGTGCTCTACTCAGTGCAATACTGGAGCTAGGAGGTGTTTCGGCAGAGGAGAAGATGAATGTTGTAATTTCTATGATTATGGAGGAAGATGCTTACAAACATGTGATAATGTTGAAGCTAACTTCAACTGCACAGGTATAATACACTGGAGAGCTACATATTTATAATCTTGTTTGCATTCCAGCTGAAGGTTTTTGTCTTTATGGGCACCAAAATTTGAGGAGTATGGCCAACAGAAACTTGTTTTTCATACATGAAAATAAAATTGAAATCATGGTTTTCAATGGAGATAGATCCTAGCACCCCCCCATATACTACTGTAACAGTGTTAGGGTGTACATAATTATTCTTTGATGTAGGATTCCCGTGTTATAGCTCAAATGACTGCACTGGTCCTGGAGATAATATAGTATACACCGGAAGAGATTGCTGTGTCAACCAGGTGTATGGTCACTCCTACGATAATGAAGGATGCAAAGAATGCATTGGTATATAATTATCAGAGAATCAATAGACTCTCTATGTAGGGATGGCACTGACACACCCATTAAAACAAAACAACCCTCAAATGCTGCAGTTCTAATCTTTTTAGACACATATTCGAATGTCTACAAATGGTACTCTCAAAGTACACCGTTATAGAAACATAAAAAAACACCAATTCTCCATCTTTTAATTCTTCAAAACAGCCTACCATAAAATTGGTATGAGACCTCACCTTCATTTTTTGGACAAACCAAATGCTTTCTGGTCCGTGCATGATCCTAGACCAACAGATTCTTTCTAGAGCTTTTCTAAGCCTGCAAAAATGGCTATGTATACTATCCCTTCCATATAGCTGGACATCACTTCCTTGTCCTCTCACATCGTCATGTCGCGGGTTCGAGTCCCGCCTGAGGCAGTTTTTTTCTTTGAAAATAACTGTCTTGGGTGAGTTGTGTTGTATTGTATTGCTTTGTGAGTCTCTTGGTTTGATTATTTCATGTGCATTGAAGGGGTGTGGCCCACAGATGTGATCGCCTGCATTGCCTATACTGGCAACTGGGACCACTGCTCTATAGGTAAACTCAGGATGTAGAAGTCACTGACAATTGCTAGCTACTCTGCTTGGGCATGTTAGGAGGTAAACATTATTTTTAGAACCATGTTGCTACTACAGTAAAAAGCAGTGAAACAAGAATTTATTAATGTGCTAAAAATCACAAAAACAAGGGTGCACCATTCAGACAAAGGCAGGGGATGTTAGCATGCAATCATTACAAAAGGGATTATGCTTTTGCATGCCATCATCCCCTGCCTTTACCTGAGTGGTGCACCTTGTTTAAGAATCTGTGTGCCACTACCATTCCTACATCTTCCAACATTTAATAAAAATGTTTTATTGCTGCTAGTGTTAACCTCAGAAGTAGACTAATTAATGTGCATTATTTGTGTAATTGTATGCATGCATCTAATTTATATATCATTCTCTAGTTCATGGATTCAACTGTTCAAGTTATGACATAAATGAAGGATCTAACTTGTCATCTATATTTCACTTAAATGTGAAGGGAAGAACTCCATTCGTAATGCGGCCACCTAAACTTGATGGATGGATCACCATAATACCAGGTACAAAGAGTGCGTATTAGACAGTGCACTACTTTATATGTTGGGGCAATTATGCACAAATATTTATCACATGGTCCTACAGATATTGAATTACTTCTTGCTCTTATATTACTGCATGCAAGAATATTCACACAACTTGTGTGAAAGGTTCATGCATGTGCAATTTGGCTAAGCTCCATACCATATTCCTTAGTGTAGTGTACTGTTTCTTTCTACAGTTTCAACTAAATTTAAAAGAATAAACACAAGTTCTCATAACACAAGTATTCATTTGCCTACTTCCCACTTGGAGGCTGATGATATTCTGAAGATGAATTTTAGGTCTACTGTGACTGATAACTTTGTTGAACAATTAATGAGGCATGGAGAGTTTATGCAGGACACTGCTACTGTGACTATTGTCCAAGGTAACTATAAATACAGACAGAGAATCTTAACCACTGAGTTAGTAGCTGCTGTCATATTCAGCTGTGGTGGAACTGGAAAACACATTCTACAATGTCAGTGATGATATGGATGAAGTTGAGGTGTGTGCTGTGATAAGGATGGTCTGTGACTGTTACGATAGTTGTAGCTGCCCAACCACATTCCCTTTTAACGTCACACTCACTGTTAAAGGTATATAGATCTACTGTTAATGTGTTCATATTGGCCACTGTCTCTTAATATGCAAGCTGAAGTGTGTATGTTTTTTAGTTGCTGAGTCTCCTGACTATTCAAAAATTGTGATGTTTACTCCATGTGAAACAAAATCCTGTGTAACACTTTCTATTGAGGATGACTTGGGGATAACAACCACACAAAGAATTGATGTCATACTTAAGAGTACAGATGACAGGATTGTTCTTAATCAAACAAATGGAGATATTGAGATCAGTAGGGCTCCAGGTAAGTATCAGTCAGTAGATTTGCTAATATGGATGATGCCAACATTCCCATTAGCCTTACATTTTTGTCAGCAAGCGTATCAGGATTTACGGACTTTCGAATCTAATATCTCAAAAGTCCCAACCACGCGTTGTTAGTACGCTGCGCGCGTACCTGCGTCGCTCGTCTACGTAACAATTGCGTAAGACGCGATTTAGCAACGGAAGAATTGCGTATCACGCCAAGGCCCGTTAAACGTTGTCGCCTCCACTATCTCGCAGCAAACTCGGCTAGTTTTCAGTGCTAGAATACAACGTGCTCACAACAGGCCACTGACTGCACCTGCTTGCACAGCAATAACATTGTGGGTTGGTCTTACATAAATTGGGGGAGGGGCTCAGAATGACAAGAGTAGGCATTTGCCACCTCCACAAGCTCAATCCCTATATTGGTGGAACCTGTAGGGCTATATATAACATTAATATGGTCTCGATGCAAATTCGGCTTGTTTTCAGTACTAGTAGACCAGTTATCCCTTGAGGCTACAGAGCAAAGTGGCTAGAATACACATCACAACCACCTGGAGTATGTAAATACATACACACTCCCACAAGATGATGTAGAAATTTATTTTTGATCTGTAGCGTATTGAATATCATATATGCTCATTACAGTGTATCCAAGAGTAGAATTTGAACAATCGGCATATACAGTGTTGGAGGATGAAGGATTATTGCAAGCATGTGCTGTAGTGAGTGAAAAACCAGTTTCTGAACAAGTTTATCTTACAATATACACAGAGGATGACACTGCCCAAGGTATACTTGTAACTTAGCAGATTTCCGTTTTTCAAAGGTCTACGCATGCACTCTTTCTTTAGTGTACATGTTGCACTATATTAATTACTCTTACTCCAGCTCTGAGAGACTATCACCATGTTGAGATTGATGCACTGATCAGAGACAGGCTATGCATTAACATCTCAATCATCAACAACTTTGTTCCAGGCACTACAGTACAATTGTCACTGAAAGCAACCAGTAGTAGTCACAATATTACTGCTGTTCCTTCTGTTATTGTTATAGTAGATGATGGTGAGTTACTCTTTGCAGTGACATAATTAGGTGTGTATATAAAGCAACCTTATATAATGGCTGTGTAGATGTCAGTGCCACATTGCGTAGAAACGAATGCATCAATGATGGCATATACAAAATGCTACTCCCATCTACATATATATATATATATAGGGGTTAATGTCGTGCTACCCATATCCGCATTTAGTAAAACAGCGTAATTTTGGTGTATATATGTGGAAGTCTATTCTTTTGCGGCACTGTGGAAATTAAAATACCATTCCTACATACATTCGATACACTGACTCTAATTATCTTGAGTCATAATCTATTTCAATAGAAATAACGAGAGGGTGTACATATGAAGTTCTCAATGCAACCATTTTAGAAGAAGAAACTCGAAAAGAGGTTTTTGTAGAAATTGTTGAAGTATTGGAATCCATTGGTATTCCCAACATTACTGCAGTTTTCGGTATATTAAGTGAGGAGCTAGAAGATAGTCAGGAAACAGGTTCTGGAAATGCGACAACTAAATCACCACTTAAGACTGTGTATGAGGATCTTGCAAAGGAGTTTGAAGTAGAAACATCTGAAAATGGTTACAACAACTTTATTGAAGCTGTGAATCAAATAACTGAAGCCAAAGTGGCTGCATGTGAGGATGGTAGTGGTCTCAATGAAAGTGATGTTCCCAGACTAGCAAGTGAATATGGAGTTCTTAAAGAGGATTCTGTGGCAAATGTTGTAGAGTTGCGTGATATATTTGGTAAGATGATGTGCTTAAGTGAAAAAGAGCATCAAGAACGGAAGCGAAAGCGACGAGACTCTTATTGTTCAGATAGTGAAGATAAATTTTGTTGCCCAGATAGAAAAGATTGTAAGTGCCCAGGAAAGGCATCTCCAGTAATTTGTGTCTGTGAATTCTTTGATTGTTTGGATCCTGAAGATGACATTAAGCCTTTAATGGGGTTCACCCTTATATATGTTGCTGAAGGCTTTCCTTGTCTAGCCTTTACTGTGGACACCACTGGTTCAATGAAGACAGAGATCGACACAGTCAAAGAGGTTATTCGATATATTTTGAGTAGTGAAGAAGATGGTCCTGGTTGCTATGTCCTACAACCATTCAATGACTACTACGAAAATGGAGTATTTCAAGCAAACAGTATGTAAGCTATTATCTGCAATGTTCTGTGTATTATGTTTCACTACATGTTATGTAGGTATTCCAGAGGCTACAGTGGCAAGGACAGATGGACCTAATGCCATTAAGGAACTTCAAGACTTTCTCGACGAAGTTGATAGAATGCGTCCACATTTAGGTGGAGATGATCCAGAAAGACAATTACGAGCTCTTCAAGCAACATTAGATGCCAGAAATTCAGATGGTATTGCCGTTATGATCCCTGGATCTCAGATTGTTCTGTTAACTGATGCTCCTACTCATGATGAGGAACGCTTAGGAAATGTGATTGAACGAGCAGTGGACCAAAAGGTGTGCATTAACTTTTTTCTTAGTTATTCCAATTGGACAGGATATTGGACAATAGCTAGTAAAACAGGGGGTACAGTGGTACAGTCTCTAGATCGTACATCTATCCGTACATTTAACTACAGTCATTCAGCTAATCAATGTGCTGTCCATTATAAGCTTCAATTTGATCACCAAATCAAGAAACGATCAGCTCCATCTCCTGATAACACCGCAAAGAAATGCAAATACTTCAGCACATCTTTATTTACAACCAAAGTATCACTAACAGTCAACACTACAGCAGATTTAATGAGAGTTACCAAACCAGATGGAGATGAAACAAATGCCCAGGGAGAAAAAACCTTTCATGACCCTACTCCACAAAGTGGCCTTTATAGTGTTTGTGTGGACAATGAAACACTTACAATTACAGTGGAAAAGACAGAAAACATGAGTGCTATAGTAAAATACCTTACAAGAAGAGAAAATTCAACTGTGGTTTTTCTAAGACATACTCCACCTCCAGCCCGTAAGTAATATGTAAGTGATAAATTATCAATGATTAATGATTAATGTTACATTATTTTGCAGACACAGTAGGAATGCTATCACTGGAGACACCTCAAATTGACGATATTGGAACTGCATCCATTCAGCTAGTGGATGGAGAGACTGGCACAGTTCTCACTACAGCTCCTCTCTATCGCTGTTCAAATCGACTGCTAGCAACTGTTTCATTTCCCAATGCCACTGTACACTATGTGGTTGTAGGTAATGACATCAATGGTAGGCCATTCACTACACCACTATATCGGTCTGCTAGATTTGCACATGAGGCTGATGAAGGTTATTTGGTCCAAGACCTTAATAAGACTACTTTGAATGAGACTATTAACGGTACCTTGGACCGTAATGAGACTATTAATGGTACTTTGGACCGTAATGAGACCATTAACGGTACTTTGGACCGTAATGAGACTATTAACAGTACTTTGGTCCATGATGAGACCATTAACAGTACTACTTTGGACCGTAATATGACTATTAATAGTACTTTTGACCATAATGAGACTATTAATGGTACTTTGGACCGTAATGAGACTATTAACAGTACTACTTTGGACCCTAATATGACTATTAACGGTACTTTGGACCGTAATGAGACTATTAATTTGGATATTGCTGAGACTTTTCGAGTTGTAATGGAAGGTGACACCTTCATAGAAGTAGAACAAGATCAGATAATATCAATAGTTGTGCGAGTCTACAATATACGTGCTTCAAATGATTCTAACTATACCTTTACTGCTGAGCCAGTGACAGGGTTTAGACAAGCCTTTCGTCCAATAAGTCTCCTCCAAGTTCCTCCAGGAGAAAGTGAATCTGTTAACATGATCATTTTACGAGAGACAGCTGAACCTGGTTCTAACTATACATTCACTGCTACAGTCAGTGATGGATATAGCAGTCATTCTCTCTCAAAGACTGTGTTAATTCTACTCCCTGTAAGTAAGAAATTAGGCTACAATCTAAATCAACATATATAAAATTCTTCCTTTGGCACCATTGAGGACTTTAATAGGTATAATTTTGCAGTGCAAAAGTATACAATTAGTGCTTCATAGTCTCTTTTGCTCTAAATATGTGTATTTCACACTATGCTTTGCTGATCTGCTGCAGGCTACAACCCCTCCACCACCTGATGATGAGTGTGGTGGCTGTGAAAATGGAGGAACTTGTACCATTCGAATTATACGAGGTAGAAAAATAAAACGGTGTGCTTGTCCAGATGGGTTTACTGGACTACACTGTGAAAGAGAAACAAGCACTTGGTAAGGCAATACACAATTTGTATATGTAACAGAATAGTATTGTGTCTGTTAGAACTGCTACTGCAGAATCAAATAGCCATTCGTTTGGTGAAAGACACAGACATCTATGCTGCGCTGTCTTACATGATATAGTTGGCTTTGAGTTAGGTGGTGCGTTTTGCCTAGGTAGGCTTGTGTGGTTTGTGGTGGATGAATATTATAGTTCCCAACTGCTCAGGTCTGCCTAGGGTAGATGTAAGTCTAGGCTGTAGCAGAGCAGCTAGGCATACACAGTGCTAATGAAGACCAATCAGCTGCAAACAGCTGTCTGCTGTTTGCCTGGTTTGCTCTGCGGTGTGCTTGTCCAGATGGGTTTACTGGACTACACTGTGAAAGAGAAACAAGCACTTGGTAAGGCAATACACAATTTGTATATGTAACAGAATAGTATTGTGTCTGTTAGAACTGCTACTGCAGAATCAAATAGCCATTCGTTTGGTGAAAGACACAGACATCTATGCTGCGCTGTCTTACATGATATAGTTGGCTTTGAGTTAGGTGGTGCGTTTTGCCTAGGTAGGCTTGTGTGGTTTGTGGTGGATGAATATTATAGTTCCCAACTGCTCAGGTCTGCCTAGGGTAGATGTAAGTCTAGGCTGTAGCAGAGCAGCTAGGCATACACAGTGCTAATGAAGACCAATCAGCTGCAAACAGCTGTCTGCTGTTTGCCTGGTTTGCTCTGCGCACACCTTTTTTCCATGTGGTAAACGTTACCAATAACTTTGTTTATTCCCTACAGAAACAAGGAACTTGAGGACTTTAATGTTATAGGTACAGTATAGGTAGAATTTTGCTGTGTGAAAGGAAACTTTAGTATAAAATTAGTGCTCTGATAGCTGTAAATTTGTATTTCACACCATGCTTTATCGATCTGCTGAGTAAAACTGCACATGTGCACAGACAGGTTCAAGTCAGGGTTATCTTAAAATCTGTAAGATTAAATCGCTATATACTCACAAATGCATTGTCTTGCATTATTTATCTGTCAAACCATGCCCACTGCGATGAACAAAGGAGAGCAGCAGTGGGATCATATGAACAGAAAATTAGCAGGAATCACATACTGCACCTTGTTTTTTTGATTTTTGGCACTCTCACATCCCTGCATTTGTTCCTTGTCTAGATTTATGTTCTAACTATAATTATTCATACCCTAACTCAGTGCTGTTTAATTTAATTGCACAAACTTTATATATCATGTAGGGGGATTCCTGAAGAGAGTATAATAAACTTGTGAATAGTCAGAACAGAACACTATATTAGATTTCAAATGGGACACATGCAGACAGATGACGCCATGTGGGCACATAAATTTGCACCCACACTGCACCCAGAAGCAGGAAGAATGTAGTAATTGCTACTATTCTGAGAATTCTGGTTCCAGGATTCTTGTCCACCAGGATATAGGGGTCATTTACAACCACATTAATTTTCATTACTACACTTCTACAGTTCAACAGGTACTATAGATATGTAATCACCTACGGACATCCTGCCTGGTTTGGCCACTATGTACTATAACTACAAAGAACATGATACATTAGATGATACTGCATGTACATAGTGGAATTCTAGAATTGAATGCAGTCTCCCAAGTCTTCATATCCAAGTCCCTCCAAATCAATACACTTTGACACTACTGTCACCCATATCAGACATCAGTACTTTGACATTAATGTCACCCCATATTGGACACTTTCAATAGATAACCACAGGAGTGGGGGGGTCTCCCCTCTGGAGCATCTGTTCGACCTGAAAATGCTGTCACGTACTAAGCGGGCAATAGATATCAAAAAATTTGTTGGGTTTCTCTGAAACTGCTCCGTTGCAGAGACCCAGCACTGCCTCCATTGAAGGCCCTGCAGAAAGCACACATGCGCATAGTATTTAGTGCACAGTGGTTCTGCACTTTAGTGCATTCATTTAGGAAGGGGCAAGTACCCAGCTACTTATTTATATACCCCAATAAATACCCAGCTACTTATTTGAGTCAAGCATATGTATTTCAGTAGAGTTACCGTTAAATTGACAAATTGGTCACTTTTAATTTAACCACGTCAACCTTTACTCTAGCATGTGTCCTACTGCTACAAAATCTTTTTTAATGAAAGGGAAACTTTATGAATTGTTATATCACTAAATACATTCCTGTTTTGTCATATGGTTGTTGCAAACATGTCCCTCAAATCAGCTAGTAGGTGGTGGTTTTCAGAAGCCAGGGTTACTCATATATAGCTCAAAGCTTCTTATTAGAGTACTTGCATTTGGTGTCTGTAATATACAGTCAACTATGCACAAGCTGCAACTCATGATCAAACAATCACAGAAGGGTTTTAAAACATACTGTTAACTTCCAAATCTTCCAAAGCATTCCTGCAGTTGGTAGAGCACACACTATCTCTTGCATTACCCTCTTCTGAATCAGAATAACATTCATCAGATATTGTCTGGAAGTATGATGTTGAGTCGTCCATTGTTATGCACAATTCTCCTTTGTCAAATTCACAAAGGTTTATTGCATCTTCCATGCCACATTCCTTGTTTATCTTCTCATACTTTTCTCCGAGATACTTACAAAACACGTAAAAAATGCCTTAGACTGCATTTCCTAGTGCAGGGATCTGCATTAGCTATGTGTACTTCTGTCCAGTATATCTGCTATATTGGGAGTGTCAGCACATACTTCTGGCTGTTCTATGTTACAGTTCATCCACAATGATGGCATTCTTGAAACGTAGTTGTCATGAATACAGCAGCCAGCACTATCAGAAACCTGATGGAGCTCAGTTTGGCATTCACTGCTACAGTTAGTATAAAACGATCTGTAGCACTGATTATAAAGATCATGGTATATCCTATCTTCTATACTTGTGCACAAAGCTCCGTTGTGATTAGTGCCACATCCATAAAAAAACATGCATTAGTTGTTGCATGGGCCCGAGTGCCACACAGGATATGTTGGCACAGTTATGATGTACAGCCCGAGGGCCGCAGGCCCGAGGGATTACATCATAACTGTGCCAACATATCCTGTGTGAGCACGAGGGCCCATGCAACAACTAATTTGTTGCCATTTCTTTGGTTTCCCAGCCCCTAACCACTCCCTTACTAGCCTTATGTAATTAGTGATGTAATAAGTGTGCCACATATGATATGTTGGCACACTTTAGCTTTTGATCTGTTACTCTACCAGGCAACAAGGTGTTATTGTAGTATTCGTTACTGCAATTACTGGTTTCAATCTCACTGAACACTGCTCGAATGTACTCTTCATCACACGGCAGGATTTGAAATCTGCGATAGTACTCGTCACTTTCTGGTAAACAAGTCCCCATGTCTCTACGAAATACTGCTGGCTTTCTGTAAATAAAATCTCTTATATCGAGGTAGTTCAAGAGCAAGTTATGTTACTCAAAGCTGCCTTCATATGCGCCTAGTTGGCTCTCTTCTCATCAGGGTCACAGGAAGCTAATGTAGGCAACCATCACCTTGCTGCTCGGAAAGAACGGGTTTTTGGTCAGTAGAGTTTGCTGCAATTATATACGCCGATGAATTACGTCAGATGGTCTATGAGGTATTTAATCAGAGGGCTAAGAGCCAGTGATTGACAGAATAGGGTTCCTCAGGATGGCCGGCAGTTAACCGGACATCTGGATAATTAGCCAACCCTAGCATAAAAAGATGTTGCTGCGATTCTTCATTATAGCTTTCTAACAGAGCAAGTTACCCAATACTGCTGTTTGCTAAACATTGCACAGGTATAATCTCTCCTCCCTCCCTCCCTCCCTCCCTCCCTCCCTCTCTCTCTCAACTCTGTGTGTGTGTGTGTGTGTTTACAGGTGACAAAATAAATAGTTATATAGTTTATTTCTTGTCTTTAGATACTATAGTTTCATCACAATGTGCCTTCACAACCACCCAGACCACTGGCACTTTCTACAACATTAATTTTGAAAATGTTTTACACTTGTATTGAGTGAGTACTGATGGTAAAATATATCTTCACCAATGTAAGTTCTCTAGTGTGAGCTACCTGCTGTCTTGGTTTCATTGAGATTTTTTTTTAAATACACTTCATGCCATATTAACAATATACATACTAAAACAAAAAAAAAGTATTATGCATGACACACACAGAGTAGATAATATGGCATAGGCAACATGTAAATAGCATAAAGCTAATTCATGACATGAGCCAATTGTACAAACCAGATTTAAAAGTAGAGAGAGAAGATGACTTTAACTCTAATGGTAAGTTATTCCATAAAGTAATTACACTAGGTACATGAGAGAAAAGAAAATAATTTGTGTGTGAACGTGGTCTGCAGTAGATAGATGAATTATGCCTAAGGGAAAGATGCTCGTGAAGTACAAAAATACCTTCTGGAAAAAATAAATGACCATTGACAATATTATACATTGTGAGTAACTTGAGATATTGTCGCCGCTCTGACAAACGAGGTAGATTAAGGCAGTGTAGCATGTTGTCATTGAATTGGGGTGGCGGGCATGTATGCATGCATGTTACTATAACAGGTATTGATATCGAATTGATATTGATATCGTAATATATTCGACATGTTTTTTCAATGCAATATAAAGCAGAAGTAGTTTCACACTGCATGGTTGTTTGACAACCTATGGTGTACTGCAGGGTTAACATTAAAGTATTATAGTGAGGAGGTAATATTGTACTACACTGGCCAACCCTAGTAAACTAAAACTGCCAAACTGAGAAGCCAGAAGCAAAACTAAAAATCGAAAAGCACACTAGCAATTGCAAACAGAAGCACAACTGAGAAGTGAGAAACAAAACTAACGCGCGCCACTAATTACCCTTTCCGACGCTGAGCCCCCCTAGCCTCGTTCCCAGGCCGTCTCCCTCCTCCGCACAATTAAATGCGGGGGTGGAAAAACGGAGGGAGAAGGCCGGTCCATTTTCGCACGTGATACACAGGAAGCACGTGACTTTTGTGACGTCATCTAAATCTCATCGTATATAGGCCGTACTGGAATACGTCAACCCAGAGGAGGTACGACAGTATCACGTGATCGCAGTCTAATTGAAATTTTTGCTGACACAGCAACCTATCTTCCGTTGAAAATACATGGCGTGACATGGCATTTCCAGCGTCTGCTGAAGCAACGCAAAGCGAGGATCCCCAAAGGCTAGTAGCCAGTTGTACGTACCATAGCCTATACCTCAAGAAAAAGAATCGAACCCGGGCGAACACCTACTGTTCCAGCGACTTACGGCGGGAAGTAGTTGAGGTCATGTAGCACTTCGTGGATATCTAGTTTAACTCAGATTTATCAGTTGCACCCATCTTTGGCCTATGCTCTATCTCTCTACCGAGTTTGGATAGTATTCTGACTCTATAGCTCTCTTAAACTATGCAATGAACTGAAGAGGTCTACGTCTTTGCCTCGCGGTAGTCATCGGTAATTGCATTCTTTCGTGCGATTCATTACGTCATCGATTTCAGTGTCGTACCTCCTCTGACGTCAACCCTACCTGCATGATGACGCGCGATGACGCCTGCGGCACGTATCACGTGCGAAAATGGACCAGGCCTTCTCCCTCCGTTTTTCCACCCCCGCATTTAATTGCGCGGAGGAGGGAGACGGCCTGGGAACGAGGCTAGAGCCCCCCCACTCTCTAAATCCCCCTATTATTTTACCAGCGTTATCGTGTATAAAAACACTCGTAGGCCATGTTATGTGTCTATAAGGGCTTATAAGTTATAGTTGCTGAGTTCGAGAGTTCTAAGCAGTGAAAGGGTCTGTTCTTGGGTTTCAACAAAGACACACCAATCAGTTTTCTGAACCCGATTGGTGTATACACAGCTCACGCATGCGTACAAATTAGTCACATGACCAATGACATCCGGATCTCTGAGGGCGGGGTCTGGGCAGAACTAATCACGTGATGCTTGCTTATCACGTGAACTGCGCAAATAGCCTCGTCCCCAGGCTCTCCCCTCGCGCGCGCACATATGACCTTTGCACCTGAACAAAACTTAAGAAGGGGGAGAGCCTGGTACGCGAAATCGCGTGATCCCAAATTACGCAATTTCCTTACATAGCTACCTGGCTGCCAGAGCTTCCCTGTACTGTTTACCTATAGGTGTATAGCCGATTTGCCGTCTTATTGGGATGTATATCACTCTCTTCATGCACTGGCTAGACTATAGTTCGACATCAAGCGTGCACGCGTACATGTAACGCTAGTCCACTACGTGCTCTAAAGCCGTGGAGTCTACAGGTGAGGAGCTTGCAGCATGATGAGAGGCGCCTTACTTTTCATTCCAGTTGGCACGCAGTAAGCCCTACTGCCTTGTACTGTTACCTGCCAAGTCTTCTTTCTACCCCCTTTCTACCCTAGAGCGGTGCACGTGATTTCGCGTGCCAGGCTCTCCCCTGTCTTATTTTACTACGGGTTCAAAGGTGGTTCGCTGTACGCTCGCAGGGGAGAGCCTGGAGACGAGGCTAGACCCCACCCTCAGAGGGGAAAAGGCTTGGTCGAGATGACGTGCGGAGGAATTCGCGCGCGCCAATCAGATTCAAGTACGAGTAATTATTGCATATTTGGACACTCTTAGGGACTATACTTACTTGATAGGCTCCCATACATACACTCCAGCCATCACAATCCCCAACAAAAACTGCTGTATACCTGTTTCCTTCATTACTTTTTTACTAGTACCTGGTCCTTTATATTTACTAATGCAGTTGAGGGCTCACTATAAACTTTCTTCTGTTCAAGGTGGGTGTTTGGATTGAAGAGGTTTTACTGTAGTCTGAAGTAGCACTGTCGCTACACAGAACAAAAGAATCAGTTAAGATCAGCAGTCAATTGATAATCAGTTTCACTATTATATGGCTGTACCACTATTCTGAATCTAGGATTCTTGTCTAGATCTACCAGGACATAGGTAACAACAATAGTCATCTCTGTTCCATCTACTCTGTTTGATGTTATATTATCTACACTACATCCTGGGCGGTTAGCTATGGTTTTATCTCAGTTTCATTGTGGCTGTACTACTATTCTGGATCCAGGATTCTTGTCTACTAGGACATAGGTAACAACAATAGTTCCATCTACTCTGTTTGATGTTATATTATCCACACTACATCTTGGGCAGTTAGCTATGGTTTTATCTCAGTTTCATTAGTACTATTCTGGATCCAGGATTCTTGTCTACTGGGACATAGGTAACAACAATAGTTATCTCTGTTCCATATAATCTGTTTGATGTTATATTATCTACACTATATCCTGGGTGGTTAGCTATGGTTTTATCTCAGTTTCATTTCCGTTGTCTTAATTACCTATCTGCATAAGTATTTGGTTTCATTTGCTTGCATTATTTGTGTGTGCTCCACAAATTCTGCATCCTTAGAGGTCAAGAATCCTGGAGTCAGCTTACAAGTTAGGGTATTAACCAGGGTTTTAACCTTGTGTACTATTGTCTTGTCAGCATGGAATAGTTTGCCTCCATAACCATTACTACATACTGGTAGTCAAGAATCCTGAAACCTGAGCTCTTGTATTAGAATGACATGTGGGATGTTGTGAAAGGTACAATTGAAAAAACCTTTACAGTGTTAGTGCGCCTCATTGTATACATGCCATGCGTATCATTATAACTGTGCATATAAATAAAAACATAGCACTCCTAGGAGTCTGTCTTTTTTTGATCTTTATTACTTTTAGCCTGGGTTTGTCAAATAATTTGTGTGTGTGTGCGTGTGTGTGTGCGTGTATGTGTGTGTGTGCACGTGCACAAACATGCAGTTATTCCAATTACGCAATAATAAGCATTGCTACTACGCATTGTGCATGTGGTCGGCGAGCGGAAGAGGCAAGGCCGGTTACGTTTGCGCGTAGCGCGCGGGGAGTCCCGGGGCCATATATACAAAATTCCGGAAATATGATTAAGCATATTCATACATTGTGCGAGTATATAATAAAGCGCTCTGCAATTGGTTTCAGTCATCTCTAACTTCATCAAACTCTCAGCAAGAGATTATTCTGTACCTATCTGTGTGATGATTCACCTGCTGGGTGTCATCCTTATGCTTTTAGGTATTACTAATCTATAAGTATTTGGTTTCATTTGCTTGCATTATTTGTGTGTGCAGGCATACTGTCAGGATGTAAGGCAGAAGAAGTGCAGACAACAGCTTGGGAAGGAGATGAACCAACTACTACAGATTCTGTTTTAAAGATTCCAAGTGATTCTCAGCCCCCATATGTTCAAATCACAACGGAAACTCACCCTGAACATCGCAGCAAACGCCAAACTGATGATAGCAATTCATACATGCTGTTTTCCAATAGAGAGTTCCTGGTTCAAATATTCCTTAACAAAACATTTCGTAATGTTTTCCGGCTGCCATCGGGCAGTAATGCTATAGCATGTGATTATGACATTAGGTAATTTAATTAAATTAATCCAGAATTTATATATAGAGGTGTTCTACACTCGCCTATTACAGGGAGGAACGAATGTACTGGTCAGATGTGGGACACCGAGCTATTGCAGCAGCTGAAATCAATGATGGAACTGGTCTCAATGTTCTTGTGAATCAGCTACAGAATATAACCACTCCAGGTAGGGATAGCACAAAAATTAGCAAAAAAGAATTATGTTTTTGTTAAAATTAGCTAGGTATACATACTATAAAAAACGTATACCATTCTATAAGAAAAATTCTTGCATACTTATGTATCAGCCTGCAAAGAAAGGTACACATTGTTTCATAAAACACCCATTCTCTTATCCATGGTTGCAGATGGTATTGCTTGGGATTGGACAACCAAAAAAATATATTGGACTGATGCAGATGAGCGAGATGTTGAGGTTTTGGATCCAAACAGCGGAAACCGTAAAATCCTTTTTAGAAATGAGCCAGGGAGCATCCCAAGAGCCATCGTCCTTGACCCAACCACAAGGTAAGCTTAGCTATTATTGAAATATCACATCATGCTAGATACCTGTGGGCAGTTGGTTTGCTAATTCCATAGCATAGCAGCCATAAACGGTACGTAGATCTATATCGGGCTATTAAACTTTGCGTACGTATGGACGTAACTGCCAGCCTACGTAACTTAGCCAGCCTAGGAAAGTACGTACGCTGTGAGTGCTAAAGTGTAGGCACACCACATTAAATGGAGGGGCGAGCGGCTGTCTCAACTGCACGGCGAGGGCGGGGATGAGAATTGTGGGCGAGCGGGAGCGTCTGGGCTGCTACATGAGATATTCCTTACCTGTTGCGGCAATAGTTGCAGTATATGTATGGGGCGCCTGTTGGCGCATGCGCACTATTTCCCGTAAAATCACAGTAAAATAATCGGTTTCACGTTCCTAACAAATATGCGGAATAAGTAGTATACGAGATCCACATGAACTGTGTTGTTACTGGCGAATTCGAAGCAAGCTTTCAGCGGTACAGTACTCTCTCATCACTGAAGGTAAGCGAAAACTACAGTCTGGAAACTACAGTCTGGAAAGCAAGTTGCTGTAGCTTACCCATGCCTGACGAGCTTATATATAGCCTAGCTATTACAAATGGTAGTAGCTCAAACAGATTGACTTGCTAAATTTAGTGGGAGAAGCGGAGGAATACGCCTTTCCCGCGGAATACCGGAGCCGTCCACTTTGCGTGTGCGGGAGTCTGGATTGGGAGTACCACGCACAATCATGTGTTAGTGGTGGGTGGGGTCTGGGTATGACGAATTTCGGCACGTGCCGTGTCCATACGTATAATTAACACTAAGCTAAAGAGTCGTACGTGCGTACGACTCTTTAGCTTAGCAATATAGCGTTTTGAGGCCTTCTACTCTCCATCATGTACCTAAAGCTGTGAGGGATAGTTGGGCTCAAATTGTGGGGGATGTTTTGTCATCAGTTGTTTCCTCTCCTTCTGATGTGAGTGTTTGGTGCAAATTCTTCATGCTCGCTAGATGTATCCTAATTAGCCCTCCTCGTGGGGGCCGCTCTCATTGGCGTGATACCCTGAATTTAGTTCGGTCTCGGATTCAGAAATGGAGGGAGGGAAAGTTCCTGGAATTGTGGTCAGATGTTGTGGCTGCAGACAGCCGGTTTAAGCAACGTCATTCATCTCATAAGGCCAAATGTTCTCCTGAGTCTCTTCATCGCGTTAATTTAAGTCGTGCCCGTCAGGCAGTGGAGGATGGGGAGTATAGGAAGGCAATGCAGTATCTCACCTCTGGTGGCCTTGCTCAGGTCTCTACTGATGTGGTTAATGAGATGGTTCTTAAACACCCGAGTGCAGCTCCACCCACGTTTCCCTCTGACCCCATACCTCCCCCAGTGGAAGTAGTTGAAGCTAATGTTATCAAAGCTCTGAGGTCCTTCCCCGCTGGTACTGCCCCTGGTCCATCTGGTCTTCGTGCAAACCACCTCAAGGAGGCTGTGTTCTGCCCCTCCCCTGACAGAGCTAATTATGCTCTTCTCTCTCTTACAAAGCTTATTAACCTTCTGTGTGCGGGAGTGGCACCTCCCGCTGTCACCCCTCACCTTTGTGGTGCTTCTCTCTTTCCATGTAAGAAGAAGGATGGCGGTTTACGCCCCATTGCCGTTGGTGAGGTGTTACGTCGTTTGACTTCTAAGTGTGTTGCTAAGGCAGTACGATCTGAGGCCATCAGAGTCTTAGCCCCTCTCCAAGTAGGTGTTGGTGTTCCAGCGGGATGTGAAGCCATAGTACATGCAATGGCTGATGTGTTGGAGGATAGCAGCATCCCTCCAGAGGGTCGTTTTACTCTGCTTGTGGACTTTTCCAACGCCTTTAACTTGGTCGATCGTGGAGCTATGTTTCGTGAAGTGAGATCTCGTATTCCATCAATGGCTGCCTGGATGGAAAACTGTTATGGCTCTCAACCCATCCTTCATCTTGGTGAGCAGTCTATCCTTAGTTCCTGTGGAGTACAGCAGGGTGATCCCTTGGGCCCATTGGGCTTTGCACTAACACTTCACCCTATTGTCGAAAAGATTAAGGAGGAAGTTCCAGGTCTCCTTGTTAATGTTTGGTATCTAGATGATGGTACCCTCTGTGGCTCTCTGGATGATCTCGCTGCCGCTCTCGCCATCATTGAACATGAGGGCCCTGCTCGGGGTCTTCATTTGAACAGATCCAAGTCTCTCATCCACTCCATAGCTGATACCCCCGTTGATAATCCATCTCTCGCCAACATCCCTGTTGTTTCAGGAGGTTTCAACTTGTTGGGTACACCTCTAGGCTCTGTTGACCATTGCGAGGCAACCTTTCTAAAGAGGGTCAGTAAGGTCCAGGACATCCTCTCCAAGTTGTGTGACCTTCAGGACTCTCAGATGGAGGCCACCCTTCTTCGCTCCTGCCTTTCCCTTCCTAAAGTTATGCATGTCCTCCGCACCTGTCCTCCAGTCTTTATCGAGAGGGCTTTGGAAGTCTATGACAGCTGCATGAGGGATGCTCTATCTGATATGACTGGTAGTCCCCTGCCTGATTGGGCTTGGCTCAAAGCTTCTCTTCCTCCTTCCCTCGGCGGTTTAAATCTTCGTCGGGGCTCTCTACATGCCCCTGCTGCATACATTGGCTCTTTCTATCAATCCAAGCCCCTCATCCTAAAGATTCTCAGTCGTCCCCCTAACCAACCATCACACCTCTCAAGTGCGGTTTCAGTTCTAGCCAAAGCAGCAGAGAGGGCAGAGTGGAGCTCGGTTCACGACATTGACATACCCCTTTCTCAGCGATGCCTCTCCCGTGCAATTGATGAAGCATCTTACTCAGCCCTTCTGGCCAGCACCCCTGATGGTCGTTCTAAGGCTCTGGCCCTATCTTCTGCTATTCGGCATGCTGGGGACTGGCTGGTTGTGGTTCCATCATCTGCCCTTGGCCTTCATCTCCGGGATCGTGAGTTTCGTTTGTGTTTACAATATTGGTTGGGATTGCGTATGTCTGGGGATAATGGTAGGTGCCCAGTGTGTCAAGCTGATGCTGACCCTTTTGGTGACCATCAGGTTGGTTGTGGTGGGAATGGGGACAGAATTTACCGACATGACTCTCTTCGTGATGCAATCTTTTCAGCTGCTCAGTCCGCTGCTCTTGCGCCAAGAAGAGAGGTGCCATCTTTGATTCCCGAATCCCGTAGTCGCCCAGCAGACATCTTCCTCCCCTGTTGGAAGAGGGGTCGACCCACTGCCTTGGACGTGACAGTTATCTCTACCCTACAACAATTGACTGTTCAGGGTGCTGCCACTATTCAAGGGCATGCCCTCTTAGTCGGTGAAGAGAGGAAATTAGCTGCCCATGCTGAGGCATGTCGTTCTGCTGGAGTCACCTTCATTCCACTGGTGGTAGAGTCTCTAGGCGGTTGGAGTGATGAAGCATCTTCTACTATCGCAGCCATCGGCCGTCTCATGGGCCAGCGACTTGGGATCTCCCCCACGGAATGTACCCGCCACCTATTCCAGAGATGTGCCATCTCTCTCTGGAGGGGCAATGCTGCCCTTTGGATTCGTCGGTGCCCCACTCGAGCTCCTTCCATAGACGGTCTGTTATGACTATCCTTTTTTTTTGTATGCCTAATTTTTGCACATATAAATATTATTTATTTATTTATTATTTTGTCATGGTCTATTATATGCTCTTTTCTTTGTTGCTGTATCACATACATGTATGTTATTGCTTGTTCAGTAGTTCTGGCTCCTGTCTAGTCCACCCCACTTTGTGGGGTTTCTTTGTATGTACTGTCACCATGAAAAAAAAAAAAAAAAAAAAAAAAAAATAGCGTATACGGAGCAGACAATGCGGCGGATATGAACTTGGCGCGTGCTGTGTGTGTTTAGATGAAGGTACCAATTGTAATGAAGTAGAAATTCCCATGATGATACTTTCTACATGCACCATTCATATGAAGGATGATGTATTGGACTGACTGGGGCACTTCTCCTATGATTGAAAGAGCATCCATGGATGGTACTTCACGTTGTGTTATAGTAAACACAACTCTTGGTTGGCCAAACGGACTAACACTGGATTATGACACACAAACCTTGTACTGGGTTGATGCTCTGCTAGACAAGATAGAGAAGTCCAATGTTGATGGGTCTATGCGTGTGCTCCTTCCAACACCAGAAAGTGTCATTCAACATCCATTTGGGATCACATTTTTCAGAGGATACATCTACTGGAGTGATTGGGAGACAAATGCCATTTATACTGCTCCAGTTACTAACACTCAGTCTGGTACCCGTACATTTTTTGGTAACCTTACTTATGACCCAATGCAGCTTCACATTGTGGATGAAAGTAGACAACCATCTGGTAAGTAATCCCACATAATATATATTTAGCTACACTATGCATAAAACTCTACTATAACGGATGAATAATTTTGTGTTTGGTACAGTGAATAATCCGTGTCAGCTTGACAATGGTGGATGTAGTTATCTGTGCTTGCTGAGCTCGACATCTAGTAGTGGATACTCATGTGTTGGTAACGACGATGTGGAAATGAGCCATGACAACAAGATGTGCATAGGTAAGGTGCAATAATTCTGTGTATGACTTTGACCCCCCAAGCATGAAATACAGTGGGAGAGCCTGGTTGATTGAATGATGTCATAGGTAAAATGATGTTACCTAGGGCTCAATAATGATCAGCAGAAATAATAAGTACAGCTTTCACAATTGACCTAAAGATCTTTATGCTGTGCTTCCTGATTTCTGTGGACCTATCATTTTCAGCTCTATCCTGCATTGTTCTACCATTATTCTACCTGTAAAATTCTTCACACAATACAATCAAACAGGCTCTCCTGTTCTGGCTAGTTAAATTTTAATGAACATTTGATTAATGATAGCAACTCTAATGGACTGGCTTCAATGAAGTCAGTTTAGCTATGCAATGTGCTCATGCATATATCATGCAGGTCTTCATATCCTAGTCATGTCTATAGCCTTTACAGTGTGTGTTTTACCAATTTATTCTTCCCAGAAATGGACGAGTGTGCTAGGGGCACAGATAACTGTGATGTCAATGCTAACTGTACCGATACTCCTACAAGCTTTGAGTGCACCTGTAGGACTGGCTTTGAAGGAAATGGCATATTTTGTAGAGGTATACATGTACAAAAGTATTAGTGCCATCTTACCTGTGGTGTACAGTGGGATTAATTACTAGTTGAATGCTATGCATTGATGGCGAGCGGAAGAGGCAAAGGCCAGTTACATTTGCGTGTAGCGTGCAGGCAGTTCCAGGGCCAAAATGCATCGTCGGACACATACATACACATATATATAAATCATGCCAGCTGTACAACTATGTGAGCTCGCTCCGCTCGCCAATAAGAAATGGTCTTATCAGACACTATATCACATGGCACATATACAGTAAAGCAATATGTACACATATTTTAAACCCTAATTCAATGTAGTCATACGTCCCATTCTCCAGATATAAATGAGTGTACAAGGGGCACAGATAACTGTGATGTTAATGCTGACTGTGTTAATACTGATGGTAGTTTCCTGTGTGTCTGTAGAGCAGGCTATGAAGGAACTGGTCAAACATGTACAGGTAAAAACTATGTGGTACACTGCAGGGTACATATTTTAAACCCTAATTCAATGTAGTCATATGTCACATTCTCCAGATATAGATGAGTGTACAAGGGGCACAGATAACTGTGATGTTAATGCTGACTGTGTTAATACTGATGGTAGTTTCCTGTGTGTCTGTAGAGCAGGCTATGAAGGAACTGGTCAAACATGTACAGGTAAAAACTATGTGGGCTCGCTCCGCTCGCCAATAAGAAATGGTCTTATCAGACACTATATCCCATGGCACATATACAGTAAAGCAATATGTACACATGTATGTCAGGTCTTATACCCTGCCTCTGTACACTGCAGGGTACATATTTTAAACCCTAATTCAATGTAGTCATATGTCACATTCTCCAGATATAGATGAGTGTACAAGGGGCACAGATAACTGTGATGTTAATGCTGACTGTGTTAATACTGATGGTAGTTTCCTGTGTGTCTGTAGAGCAGGCTATGAAGGAACTGGTCAAACATGTACAGGTAAAAACTATGTGGTACACTGCAGGGTACATATTTTAAACCCTAATTCAATGTAGTCATATGTCACATTCTCCAGATATAGATGAGTGTACAAGGGGCACAGATAACTGTGATGTTAATGCTGACTGTGTTAATACTGAAGGTAGTTTCCTGTGTCTCTGTAGAGCAGGCTATGAAGGAACTGGTCAAGAATGCACAGGTAGATCTATATGTATGTGTGGAGGACTAGCTGGCAATACCTGTCATTTTAAGTGAATTTGCTGTTTATTTAAATAGTTTTGAATGCACTTGGTTACCAGGGTGATGACAGAGTCTGTGCAGATATGCTCTATGTGATAAATAAATTAATTTTCTACCAGATATCAACGAGTGTTTGGTTAGTGGCAGCTGTAATGTCAATGCTGATTGCATCAATACTCGTGGAAGTTTTGAGTGTACCTGTAAGACTGGCTTCAAAGTTTGCAGAGGTATGTTTAATGCCTGCCAACGTGGCATGTACCATCTGTCTCCCATGTTTGTGACGACTATTAGACTATCTGGAAAATTATGGAATCCTCACATGATGGTGTGTTTTTTTTTGTCTTTGGTATTCATGATGTGTTGTTGTGCCTTCTTAAGTGTGCACATAAGAACAGGAAGCATTAAATGGTGCTGCACATATACAGTGGAATTCTAGAATTTTAATACATTGTAAAAAACATTTTCATTAAAATGCTAAAGATTGTAGGAATGGCAGTGCTAAAAATCAGAGAAACTAGGGCGGTATATATGCCACAAGACAAAGATTATGGCATACAACAATAATACCATGCATAACCCCCATATTAAAAGAGATGTAGGAGGGATTACGCATGGTATTATTGTTGTATACCATAATCTTTGTAGGCCATGTTATGTGTCCGAAAAGGCTTATAGCTGACCTGTTTGAGAGATCTGAGCCGTTTCATTTGTTAAGGCTAATGGGCATGTTGGTGCCATCCCTACATATAGAGTCTACCGACTCTATGATAGTCTTCCAAGTCAGTAGTATAGATTAACCATATGCTGGCATAAGGGTGAGGGACATGACATGCTAGCACAGTGCACACATAGCATTGTATAACACCAAATTTTCTTCACACCCTGAGTTAAATTAGTTGTAGAATCTCCAAGTACATCATAAAATTCACAAACATGCTTCTTGCTAAACTGAGAATGCTGTTGCACTATGAATAATGCATGGTGGGATAATAATGGCATATTAAGACTGTCCATCCACACTTGTTTTGATATTTACAGGTAGTCTCAAAGTAGAATATGAGCAAGCAGTGTATACTGTGGTGGAGAATGAAGGATCAGTGCAGGCATGTGCTGTAGTCAGTGGTGACATGGAGTCTGAAAATTTTACACGTATTAGTCTATACACAGAGGATGATACTGCACAAGGTATTTTCTATCCACAAGTAACAATAACCTAAACACAACATAAATAATACTTCACCATAGCATATTCCATCACATTATATACTCCTAATCACCTTCTCTATATAGCCACGAGAGATTATCACCATGTTGAGGTTGATGGACTGATCAGTGAGAGGCTATGTATTGACATTCCAATCATTGATAACTTCATGCCAGGCACTGCTGTACAATTGTTGCTAAAAGCAAGCAGTAATAGTCAGGCTATTTCTACCGTTCCCTCTATTTTAATTATAGTGGATGATGGTTAGTTACTTTTTGCAATATTTTTAACCCTCAGCACACATGTGCAGCAAGAGTTACACATGTATAAGTGCCACAGCAACTTTGTTTGTTTAGGCTAATGGCATGTTGGCACCATCCCCACATAGATTCTGATGACTCTCTGCTTCATCTATAATCTTTCTATAGAAATCACAAACGGATGCACATACGAAGTTCTCAGTGCAACCATTTTGGAAGAAGAAACCCGAGGAGAAGTTGTTGTAGAAATTGCTGAAGTATTGGAAGCAATGGGTATTCCCAACATAACTAGCTCTTTATTTGGTGGGATACCAGAAGACAGTGGAGACACAGACTCTGGAAATGCAACAAGTACTAATTCACAACTAAGAAAAGTGTATGCATCTCTTGCAACGACATTTGAAGAAGAAACATCTGAAAAAGGTTACACCATCTTTACTGAAGCTGTGAGTCAAATAACAGAAGCCAAAGTGTCCGCATGTGAAGATGGTAGTAATCTTAGTAAGGAGAATTTTCCTGCACTAGTAAGTGAATATGGAGTTCTTAAAATGGATTTTGTTAAAAATGTTGGACCATTGCGAGATATATTCGGTAAAACGATGTGCCTAAATGAAAAGGAGCACCTAGAGCAAAACCAAAACTCTCATTGCCCAGAGAGAGAAGACTGCACATGTCCAGAAAGTGGACATTTTGATTGTGTATGTGAATTCTTTGCTTGTTTGGATCCTGAAGATGACATTAAGCCCCTAATGGGGTTCCTAGGTATATACGTTCCTGAAGGCTCTCCTTGTCTGGCCTTTACTGTGGACACCACTGGTTCAATGGGTACAGAGATCAGCACAGTCAAAGAAGTAATTCGAGCTTTTTTGAGTAGTGAAGAACATGGTCCTGGGTGTTATGTCCTTCAGCAATTCAATGACAATGCCCGTGGATATTTTGATCCAACAAGTATGTAAGGCTACATATACAGACTATATGCATGTAGAGAGCAATTACCACTCCATATGTATTATATTCTATTTCATAGGTATTCCAAATGCTACAGTAGCACACACAGATGGACCTAGCGCTGGTACTGAGATTGCAGCATTTCTCAGGGCAAGTGATAGTATGCATGCAACTGGAGGTGGAGATGGTCCTGAGAGACAATTACGAGCTCTCCTAGCAACATTAGATGTAAAAGATTCAGATGGTATTCCAGTTATGATCCCTGGATCTCATATTGTCCTACTAACTGATGCTCTTTCTCATGATGTTGATCTTTTACAATCTGTAATTGATCAAGCCGTTACGCAAAAAGTGTGCATCAGCTTCTTTCTCAGTCAAACAGCATGGGTAGGATACCAGAATATATCTGATGCAACAGGTGGTACAGTGGTCTCTTCCATAGATCGGACATCATTTGCTACTTTTAATGCTGAACATGAAGCTACACAATGTGCCTCACATTATGGCCTTGACTATCATGCCCGAAAGAGACGATTAGTTCCAGATCCACCATCAGATGTCACCATGTGCAAATACTTCACCACATCTCTGTTCACATCCACAGTCATAGTGACAGGTCAAACTACTCAAGATTCAATGATAGTTACCAAACCAAATGGAGCTGAAGTGCGAGTGTTTTCAAATATCAGGGGAGAAAAAATCTTTCGGGATTCCGCCCCACAAAGTGGACAATGGAGTGTTTGTGTGAGCACTGGAACTCTAATGACTACAGTGGAGACAACAGAAAGCATGAGTGCCACAGTAAAATATCTCAAAATGGAAAACTCCACTGAATTTTTCCTAGAATACACTCCACCCCTAGCTTGTAGGTTTTGCTCTAATGAGTGTTTGCCTGTAGTTAGTATGTTACATTTACTTTTGCAGGCACAGTAGGAACTCTAGCACTGGAGACAACTCAAATTGACGATATTGGAACTGCATCCATTCATCTAGTAGATGGGGAGGCTGGCACAGTTCTCACTACAGTTCCTCTCTATCGCTGTTCAAATCGACTGTTAGCAACTCTCTTATTACCCAGGGCTACAGTAAACTATGTGGTTGTTGGTAATGACAGTGATGGTAGGCCATTCTCTACACTGTTATCATCTGCTACATTTATACACAAGATATTTAGAGTTGAAATTGAAGGGGACACCCCTGTAGAAGTAGAAGATGATGAGGCAATATCATTAGTTGTAAGAGTCTACAATATGCATGCTTCAAGTGATGTCCGATACACCTTTACTGCTGAATCAGTGCCAGGTTTTCAACAAGCCTTCCATCCAACAAGTGTCCAAGTTCCTCCAGGAGAAAGTGGATCTGTTGACATGACAATTTTGCAAGAGACAGCCAAACCTGGATATTCCTACACATTCACTGCTACAGTCAGTGATGGCTGCATCAGTCATTCTGCCTCAAAGGCTGTATCAATTCTATATGCTTCAGATTCCAGTGTGATATGTAATGGTAAGCCAAGAAAGGTCATAGTATGTTGTGGTGTTAATAAAAGTCTTAATGTAGAGGCTTAGGCCTGTTTGTCATTGTGTTTTCACGTTCCGCAGATCACTGCAGATCATGTGGGTATATTTCTTTAGTTGATGACTATCAGATATTCAGTATATAGACTGACTGTGTTGATGCCTGTACTAATGGTTTTGCTCCTTCAGAAGGAGATATTCGTTTGGTTGGAGGTGATGCCAGATCAGGTCGAGTTGAAGTGTGCTATAATAACACATGGGGGACAGTGTGTGATGATTCTTGGGGTGTCCAGGATGCTAGAGTGGTGTGCAGACAACTTGAATTACCATCATCATGTAAGTATTAGATTGCCAACAATATAGGTTCTGTCTTACATGTAAGAAATATCTACCTATGTATGCATGTGTACATTCATATATGTTTGGCATGGCAACCCTTTGTTCTGTCAGTCCTATAGAAATGGTATGTTGTACTTTTCTAATTAATCCTCGCTCATGCACAGGGAGGGTTAATTGTAGTCGGTCTGTGTGTGTGTGTGTCCGTCTGTCCGTCCGTCTGTCCGTCTGTCTGTCTGTCTGTCTGTCTGTAAACAAGTTTTCTTGTAAACTGTGGCTGCTCTGAGTACCAAACGTGGAGGTATGAAGAAGCAGCATTAGTGATCGACACAGTTAACATCTGGAGTGGAAAGAAGAGACCAGAACTGCGTTGTTGAAGAAAAGCAAAAAAGAAAAAGAAAGTATAGATTGCTGATTTTCGTGAACCATGATTGTTGTGATTTCCAAACATGGATATATTGACTAGCAGTATAAAATAGTAAATCGTCGAACCATAGATATTATACGAAGACATCTATGGTCGAACAGAAGTACTTCAGGCAGTGGTTTATGCCTAAAGTGCGCATTAATTGGAGATCGCAACAAGCACCAACTTGCTGTTAGGTGCAGTTTTGCATTTATAATAGCTACAAGTATGTGCAGAGCACGAAGAGAGTCAGGAGCTCTAATAAACTTACTCTGTAGAATATAGAGTCATAACTGTGCAAGGGTTACGCACTTTTCAAGTGCATTTCATTTTCCTCTGTATTTCAGCTCCAATTGCAACATCAAGGGCAAGACATGGTCGGGGGCTAGGACCTATATGGCTGGATAATGTGGCATGCAGTGGAACTGAAGTCTCCTTAAATTCCTGCCCTCATAATGGAGAGGGGAATCACAACTGTGGACATCATGAAGATGCCGGTGTTATTTGTGGGGGTAAGCCATATAGTTCTATCATAGTATGTTGTGGTTTTGAAATTCTTAACCTAAAGGTTTAGGCCTGTTTGTCATTGTGTTTTCACATGCCTTGATCACTGGGTATATTTGTTTAGTTGATGACTATCAGATATTCAGTATATAGACTCACAATGGTGATAGTACCAACATGCTCATTAGAAGTAATGTGTATCTGCACACTTTGACTTTTCAAGACTATACACTTAATGATTTTACCCCGTCAGAATGTGTAAATGGAGATATTCGTCTGGTTGGAGTTGATGCCAGATCAGGTCGAGTTGAAGTGTGCTATAATAACACATGGGGGACAGTGTGTGATGATTTGTGGGATGTCCAGGATGCTAGAGTGGTGTGCAGACAACTTGGATTACCAACATCAGGTGAGTATAATATCTTTACAATATAGGTTCCCTATGTCCATGTACTGAATTAAGGTATTCATGAAAGCATGTTTGCCATGGCAACCATTTTTTTCTTGTTGCAAACTCCAGTCCTGGAGTGATAGGTTGCTCTATATTTTCTCTGCATTTCAGCTCCAATTGCAACATCAAATGCAAGACATGGTCAGGGGCTAGGACCTATATGGCTGGATAATGTGGCATGCAGTGGAACTGAAGTCTCCTTAAATTCCTGCCCTCATAATGGAGAGGGGATTCACAACTGTGTGCATAGTGAAGATGCTGGTGTTATTTGTAGTGGTAAGCAACAATTCTATCATAGTACATGTATGTTGTGGTAATTGAAATGTTTACTTATAAGCCTATGCCTGTGTTTTTACATGTATATGTAAGGCCTTGATTACTGCAGATCATGTGGGTTAGCTGATGACTATCAGAAAGTCAGTACATAGGTTCCGTATGTGACTGTTACCAGCATACCCTTAACCTACCTTTATGTTATGTACATATACTGATATACCTTGATATTTGAAGAATACCCTTATGTATATGTTTTTAATGGGCAATTTCTATATACACAGTACTACTGATTAAAGCACTAAGTATGAAACCCTCAGCAAATATATAACATACGCATGCACAAGTCTTTGAGACATGGCCATGAATATCATTACATGTAACACTAGGAAAGTAGCTCACTGCCTAGCATCGAGTGTTATTATTTGATGTGTTGTTAGCATTTGAAGAGCTTTAGAAGGCTCTGTTATTTAAACAATACATAGATCTAACTGTCACTGCACTAAAGTGTGTCATAATAAGCAATAATATGACAACTTTTGAGTAAAGCATCTATAATGAAATCCTCTCTTATAAAAGTCTTTTCCATGATGTACCTAAGCTTCTTATACCAAGGGAGACTTGGTAACAATGATAAATGTATCGATTTTTGCCATCATTGTTGTTGCTATAGAGTAATGGTTTTTGCTCCTTCAGAATGTGTAAATGGAGATATTCGTTTGGTTGGAGGTAATGCCACATCAGGTCGAGTTGAAGTGTGCTATAATAACACATGGGGGACAGTGTGTGATGACTTGTGGGGTGTCCAGGATGCTAGAGTGGTGTGCAGACAACTTGGATTACCAACATCAGGTGAGTAGCTGCACTAGATCACCTAAACCCTTGACTATATATAGCCTCTTCCATATCTGAATAAAGGAAAAAATATCTACACATGTACATTTGTAGCCTGGGAAGCCATAAGATGAAAGGTGTCAACACACATATGTAAGCCATAATCCGAGTGTTATGTAACTTCCTGAAAAATTTACATACTCCTGAGGATGTGTGTAACTTACTGGGAAAATAAAAGGGACCTTGGACACAGCAGGAGCATTAGCTAAGGCAGTAGGTAAGCTTTATAGCAAGTTGTGGGTCATATCAAAGCCACATAATTATCTTCTTATTGCTGTTGCAAGCATGAGCTTAGCTACAGCTACACAATGCTTGCTTTGGCTCTCAACTGCACTTGGCCTTCTCAATACGCTGGCTACCCAATGTATATACATATAACCTACACAATTATTCAGGAAAGCACATCTGGCATGCAACCTGATGCAAACTTCAGTTCTAGAAATGATATATAGGACTATCTATATTTCCTCTGCATTTCAGCTCCAATTGCAACATCAAATGCAAGACATGGTCAGGGGCTAGGACCTATATGGCTGGATGATGTGGCATGCAATGGAACTGAAGTCTCC
This sequence comes from Theonella swinhoei, assembly GCA_963970385.1. Classification (NCBI taxonomy): domain Eukaryota; kingdom Metazoa; phylum Porifera; class Demospongiae; order Tetractinellida; family Theonellidae; genus Theonella; species Theonella swinhoei. Next base: position 1,199,715 of record OZ019962.1, on the reverse strand, counting down.
TTAAATTCCTGTCCTCATAATGGAGAGGGGAATCACAACTGTGGACATTATGAAGATGCCGGTGTTATTTGTAGGGGTAAGTTATATAAGCAAATTTCTGTCGTAGTATGTATAGGAGTTTGTTTTTGTTGCCAAACATATAGGCTTGTATTTTACATGAACAATCACTTCAAGAGATGAAAACAGGTAGATGTCCATAGCGTTCAAAATAGCAGATTTGATATTTGCCAACACATATTCCACATCACTTGACAGAAAGTAGTTAGCTACCAAAATCAGAATGAAGTAAATGGTCATACACCAACAAAATCGGCTTTGGAAAAATATTTATAGGAAGTTCCTCGTGAAGGTGGCAGAATATAATTTATCTTGAAGAAAACACAATGGTGGTCAGAAGGAATTAATGAATGAACTCAAACTTATACATGTAGTATTTAGGAGAAGGCCGCGATAATCAAACCAGCAAGACACCAACCCCAAACCAAGTATTGTGCATGAATAATCACTTCAAGAGACACATCATGTATATGCAAATTTCCTAAGCTGATGATTATTAGGCGTCAGTATACATAGACTCTCTCTGCATATCACACCAACATGCTTTATCCTCTTGTCTATATCCTCTAATCTGCCACTTATGATGACTAAATGACTGCTGCTTAGGGTAACCCTATGTATTATCAGCATTTTGGCTTAGTGTACAGTAACCCTCGGCATGACTTAGTCATCGTAGACACAGTGTGATGAGTTATTGATGACCATATTATACACCAATACTTGTACTATTATATCATTGACTGCGTGTACTTGTGAAAGTGATTTCGCTATTCATGGAAGTTTCCAAGCAGAAGCTTAGTATTGAGAGAAAATAGCTCACTGCCTTACATTGACCCATATTCCAGGCGGTATTTAACATACCATCAGCCTTTTAAAGAATTTTAGAAGTCTCTGTCGCCAAAAACCATGCATTCGCAAGGTAGGAGAGCTGCGGAAACCAAATGACACCGTAACATTTAAACAAAGCATTTTAAAGAAAATGCCCATCTTTCACATGCCACACTGAAGCCGTTGGTACCTCTCTGGGTGCTCCATTGCTCAAAGTGGCAGTATAGGTGTCACCGTTCCATCAACCAACACAAATAAGCTGTTAAAAACAGCAAGATAGAAAAATTGGCTATAGAAAAACATGCTTGGCACTTCCATTATCAGATTTCCTGGCATGGTAGGAGGCTACCATTATAAACCACAATCTAAATACCATATTGAGGACCATCAGAGAAGCCCTACACATTCAAAGACTGATGACCAGGGATGGTGGCGTTGAAGTATCTTTCTTTATTGACAGTCATCTGACTAGTTATGTGGTCAGAGAACACTACCATTGCCTAGTAATAAAACTAATTTCATGTCCCGCTTTGCTGTATACTGCAGCATGGAGCAATGACCATCCTATAGCATGAGAAGTAAAGGAATTAATAATATAAGTATGAAAACATTTTATTAAAATGTTGGAAGAAGATGTAGGGATGATAGTGCCAAAAATCACAGAAACAAGGTGCACCATTCAGGCAAAGGCAGGGGATGATGGCATGCAACCATAACATGCATAACCCCTTTTTAGTATTTACAGATGTAGGGACATGGGGTTAGGCATGTTATTATGGTTGCATACCATCATCCCCTGCCTTTGCCTGAATGGTGCACCTTGTTTCTGTGATTTTTGGCACCATCATCCCATATCTTCCAAAATTTTAATAAAATGTTTTACACTTGTTTCACTGGTTTTTACTGTGTGCATGTAGCAACATGGATCCATGCCCAAGCAGAGTAGCTCAGTAACTCTACATCTTGTCTACTACGGGTTTTACCTAGAGCAGTGGATCCAGTTGCCAGTAGGCGATGCAGTCTGACTCAGGGATTGAGGATGCAGTTGCTCGTGCAGTCGTGAGCGATCGTGTCAGTGGGCCACCCACCTTTCAATTGCACATGATCACGTGAGATCACAAGGAAATGGCGTACAGCTAGGAAGTGCTAGTATACATAGCCAGTTTGGCAGGTTAAGAAAGGCCCTGTGAAGAATCTGTTGGTCTAGAATAATACACAGACCAGAAAGCAGTTGTTCTGTCCAAAAATGAAGGTGATTACTCGTACCAATTTTATGGTAAGCCGTTTGATAAAGAAGAAGATGGAGAATGGGAGTTTTTGCAAATTCTGTATGTCACTATAGTAGTGTATTTTATGTCCTTTGAGTGTACTGTTGGGTATATTATAACCATTCGTAGAGATGGATATGTGTCTAAAGAGGCTCAGAACTGCAGCGTTCATGAGTTTCGTTTTTATAGGGCTAATGGGCATGTCGGTGCTATCTACATATAGAGTCTACCGACTCTATGATATTGATGCATGTATCTGATTTTTTGTTGTACTTGCTCATTCAGGATGTGAAAATGGAGGTATTCGTCTGGTTGGAGGTGATGCCACATCAGGTCGAGTTGAAGTGTGCTATAATAACACATGGGGGACAGTGTGTGATGATGGATGGGGTGTCCAAGATGCTAGAGTGGCGTGCAGACAACTTGGATTACCATCATCATGTGAGTATCAGATTACCTAATATCTTGACAATATAGGTTCTGTCTTATATGTCCATGTATTATGTACTGAATGAAGGACAAAGGAATATCATACTTATGTGTGCATTCATGAAAGTATGTTTGGCATGGCAACCACTTGTTCTGTTGCAGACTTCAGTCCTAGAAGTGATATGTCGCACTCATCTATTTTTCTTTTGCATTTCAGTTCCAATTGCAACATCAAGGGCAAGATTTGGTCAGGGGCTAGGACCTATATGGCTGGATAATGTGGCATGCAGTGGAACTGAAGTCTCCTTAAATTCCTGCCCTCATAATGGAGAGGGGATTCACAACTGTGGACATTATGAAGATGCTGGTGTTATTTGTAGTTAGTTTTTTCCACAGTATATAGTGGTTGCAATAAGCTGAACATGTAAACTTATAGTCTAGGCCTGTGTTTTTGCATGTACATAATTATAAAGAGGCTATTATTAATATATTTTCTCCAAACATTTCAAGTGGTATGCAGCTCTCACCTTCATGCAGTGACACAAAAATCCATATTAAACAGAAAATGCAGGCAATAAGTACGCAAGAATTAATTCCAATGTTACTATTTTACAGCAATGTAAATGAAATGCCAGTGTCACCATGTTACACGTCATGAATTATAAAGTGTAAAAACATTTTCACTAAAATGTTGAAGGATGTAGGGATTGAAGTGCCAAAAAGTATAGAAACAAGGTCAAAGTGCAGTATGCATGAAAACAAAGGCAAGGATGATAGCATGCAACTATCATAACATGCCTCCCTTTTAGTATTTAGCAAAGCTGTTTTCATTGCAGGTTTTCGGGTGTTTCTATATAGAGAGCTACAGGCAAGTGTACCATATCCCCAGGTTGCCCCCAGGAGTAGATCCCATAGTACTACTACGTATAGATCTACATTGTCACTCTGATTTGGAGTACCATCAGTACCTTTGGCTACAATATCACCATGTGATATAGTATCTGGGTACAATATATTTCGATCCAATTTGTATACTGGTTATTTTTCACACATTCCATTTCTTCACCTTGATATAATCAGACCAAGAGACTCTCAAAGCAATATAACACAACACTGCAACTCACCCAAAGTAGTCATTTTCAAAGAAAAATGAGCTGCCTCAGGCGGGACTTAATTGTATACAGTATAGTTAGTACGTATCTACAATTATGCTGCGTACAAGAACCTTTAATGCTGTGCTAGTTTCTTTTGCTGTAGGTGTGCTACGTATATCGCACTATAGCTATGCATTACTGCTTTGTCAAATACATAGTACAAATCTGCACATGAAATGTAACCACCTACTTTCCATAGATCTACTGCACGCCTGCGAGACCCACGCAGTATGACTGCGCATGGGCAGAGGCAGGAAGTGCTGAACCGTCTCTGTCCGCATTAGATCTACTGTACAGCTTGCACTGTCTATCCCTACGTCAAACCATGCCCACTGCCATGGAACAATGGAGGGCCGCGGTGGGAGCTTGGAACAGAAGGCTTACAGGAATGCCGCGTTCTGGGTATTACCAAACCTTGTGGCAAGGTAGACGGAGTCAGAAAAATAGACAGTGCAAGGATTCCGATTGGAGATTAGAACTGCTGTTAGTTCTATTAAAAACAATATGCTTTCGGAAATCAAGGTTTCATACACCTTGTCATGGAATACTAGCTGGTCGTCTATCTGGTGGCGGAACTACACTGATGGAGTTACTTCACTACACTATTGTAGCGCTCGCGAGGGCCTTTTCTTCCCTCGTTGTTAGATGTTTGCTGATAATGGCTGGAGATGTTGAGCTCAATCCAGGACCTAGTAAGTAAACTTGAAGGTGAAAATTAATGGCAAGGTAACCATTAAAGATGACAATATAAGCTTACATAGATTTCACATGCAGGCAATGAATTCTCTATACAATGTTACTAATGTCTTGCTTCAATACCACACTACTAATGATGCAGATAATTCATTTTTAAATATATACTTTCTGTATTGCATGATGCATGCACACTATTTTGTGCATGAGAGGGTGGATTATCCACAGGAGAATACAAAGTTCCGGTAGTCTAGACCTGCAATAATTGCATGTTGTTCCTATTATATCCAGCTTTTAAAATGGACCTGGCCAAGCTACTAAGGTTCTTACATGATGTGAGAGTAAAGTGGTATGACATTGGTATTCAACTGAATATCAGTACTGGTACACTAGATGCCATCAGACAAGAAAACCATTCTGATTGTGGCAAGTGTTTGCGAGAAATGGTGAAAGACTGGTTGAATAGAAAAGCTCCCCAGGCAACTTTTGATGATTTAATAGATGCACTCACAAGTGAACCAGTGGGTGAAAATACTCTTGCTGAAAACACCAGACATTTAGACGTGGCTATTACTTCAGAAGCAGGTATACACAATGCACTGTATATAGTACTGTATACTGAAATTACAATGATCATACATCATGTGCTACTTTTAGCATGTACTAAACTAGTACATACATAGTTTAATATTGTTTTCACAGGTGGGGTAAGCTCTGAAATGGAACTAGAAGATGTAATGAAGGATGTGGAAAGTAAAGGTATAATATATACATGTACTCATAGACAATCCTTTCACTCTTTCTTTGATCTTCCAAAGATAAATTTTACAGGGAACTCAAAAAGTACATGGTCAAGTGCCAGTGGACTGGAGGTGTACTTGGTCAGGGTTCATTTGGCACAGTACTTGAAATGAGGTCTGGAGACCAACTGTATGCTGGGAAAAAGTACACTGAAATTCCTCGCTCCAAACGACCATTCATCCTTAAGCTATATGGAGAATTACTTATTCTAACAAAGATTAATCACTCCAATATAGTGAAATCTGTTGGCATAACATTTGGTACAGATTGTTCTCCAATTGTTCTTATGGAGTGCATGAAAATAACTCTACAAAAATACCTTCTCGACAAGCACCCAAATGCACCTGTGGTCAAGAAAGCCAAGCTGTTGCATGATGTAGCCAATGGATTGAAGTTTTTGCATAACCACAGCCCCACTATTATCCACAGGGACCTCACTGCTACTAATGTTCTTCTTGATGAAACATTCTCTGTGGCAAAGATATCAGACTTTGGTAATGCTCGTTTGCTGGACCTAACATCTGGACGCACACCACTAACCAGTCAACCTGGAACGTTGCATTATATGCCCCCAGAGGTATTTGAGGGAGAGGATTATGACACTAGCCTTGACATCTTCTCATTTGGACATTTGATGCTTTTCACTATCAATCAAGAAATTCCAGGACATCTCTTAGGGGCAACATATGCAGATCTTAGTGGCATTCGTGGACGTTCAGAAATTGAACGACGCACTACTTACATTGTGAAGGCTCACAAACAACTTGGGAGTAGACATGCATTCATAGTACTCATGGAACGATGCCTTCACAATGTGCCTGGAAAAAGGCCCTCTGCTGAGGTGTTGGTGGATACTCTATCACATGTGGTGAGTAAGTAACACCACAAGTCTAACTCGTGTGTATTATTGGAGTACAAAGCACCCGTAGTAGCTGTTATTAAGTATATAGGAGTAGTCACATGATTATGACATATGAGTGTTAGGTTCAAAGTATTCCTGAGGGAGATAGAATGTGGGTGTTGGTCCAAGTGATGTCATAAATCTGACATCATAGTCCATTAATTACCTTAATTGAGGCTGCACTACTACTAGTCATGCCTGGTGAAGTCACTAGCTACCAAAATACATACACGAAGCTCTAAGATCAGGTAGCTCATACAGTAAGCCTATATAACGTATATTATGTACAACTATTTCACAGGTGCAAGTATCACATGTTGAAGACATTGATGTCAGGGTCTTGGTTCAGCAACTACCAAAAGAAAAGCAGGTAATTATACAGTATCTTTGCCTGTCCGTACATCCTCTTCATGTACAGGTAGGAGGCTCTCAATAGGTATATAGGTGGGGAAGAATGTATGATTCATAAACTGTTGACAAACTGATACCTTACAGACTGAAACTCACAAATGCATTATCGGCTGCAGTGAAGACCCCGGAAGTAGAATACCTGGAAACTATATACTATGTCATGTTCTCTAGATATGTTGGGTACTTATACTAACAGAGAGTTATTGGTGGTTTTTGTATACTCTAAGAGTAATAAGCCTTATTATTTTCATGCTTATACAGTTCCAAGCAGTGTCCAGTGGAATGAGTAGAGCACCCCAAAAAATGGACAGAGGAGCTGCTGTGACACTCAAAGGCACTGCATACTTCACACCATATGGGTCACATGTGTTGTACAAGTACCAGGTGGATGAAGACAAGTGGACAGAACTGCCTCTCTGTCCTCAAGCAAACTTTAGCCTCACTATAATCGAAACACTTCCAACAGCAGTCGGAGGGGTCAAAGGTGATAAAGATCCCAATCACAAAGTGGTGGAAAATGGCCATCCAGTTAACACTCTCGTAAGCTTTGATGGTTCACAGTGGGTAGAGAAATTTCCACCAATGATAACAGCACGTTCCAGACCAGCAGTAGTTAGTACATGCACTCCTGATAGTGGCACAACTGTTATTGCTGCTGGTGGCTGGGGTCACGATGGAGATTGGTGGACCAATGTGGTAGAATACTATAGCTCTACGACAGGATGCTGGACTAGACTTATCGATATGCCACTTCGTCTTCCTGGCATTGCAGCTGCATTGTGTGGTGATCAGCTGTACCTCCTTGACTGGGGTGACTCAGTATACACATGTTCATTGCAAGCACTAATTATGACTAGTGAAGCAGTTCTGTCCATCGATGGAGAAGTGACTCAAAAGTACTTGAGTGTTTGGAAATCCATTCCAAATGCCCCAACACTGTGGTCAACACCTGCCACTGTGTGTGGCAAGCTGGTAGTGGTAGGAGGCCACACTCGACCCAACCCTACCAATGCTATACACATGTACAATGGTGGAAAATGGACGTGCATTGGGCGCATGTCCAGTGCTAGGAAAGACAGTATTGTTGCAGTTACATGTGATGACAAAATGATTGTGGTGGGAGGTCTTGACCCAGAAGTCACTGATGATGTCGAAATAATCTCTGTTACATGTACGTAGTTAGCATTATATCATACAACCACAGAGTGTATTACTCACTGTTATGTTTCAATGTTACTCCACTTTGTTGTATCTGCAGTGCATGTCTACATTACTGTATTTGCCAGTCAGGGAAGAACCAGGGACATCCCCAGCTACTGTTACAGTGCTAACTGTCCAATATTTACAGAGGAAGCACAGTAGTAGTTCACTATGGGGATCCCAATACATGACGTCATGATGATGTGTTTATTGCTGGTGTATATTCCATTCAGCTCCTTACTAAAAGTAGTTTGCATAGTAGGTAAGGGGTTAACCTCGAGGGATGTCCAGGTTTGCCTTCAGGGAAATTCCCCTACAATATGCCCTAGCCTCAGCCCTAGCCCTAACCCTATCTCCCAGGATGATGTAATGTAATGAATATGATTATGTGATGAAGTCATTATGAAGGCAAACTTGGACATTAATGTTAACCTCTATTAAGACGACAGGTAGATCATTCTATCATTGCAATTGATATGTATAGACTGTCCACAATGATTGATAATGAAATGAAGATATACATCATGTATATACTATGTATCATCTTTTGGACCCACGAACATATAAGTGTTTACCAGCAGCTAACCGTTCAGCCTGTAATACAAATACATAATACTGTACCACAGAGTATCTATATACATGTCTAATGACCAATTACTGCAGGGTCTTACCTGCCACTGGTAATCCTCTGAGGCAATGAGATCAATGATGCTCTGTATTAGCTGAGAGGATGCAGGGGGCGTGGGAGACAGGGGGGTGTACAGGTCCATGCGTGGACTGCTCACCTTCTGCTGCAACACTACATCTAACTGCTCACGCATCTCCTACACAAGACAGAAAAGCTGAGTACATAACTTTGCACACTACTAATGCAAAATGTGGGATCAATGATATGCAGGGAAGCCCCCATAATCAGCTGCTAAGTAGTCCAAATGCTATATACCCTCTATACACATACATGTACATGTAGATAGGTACACGTACATGCATGTCAATACATTGTACATGTATATGCATTGTAATTTACATGACACGTAAATGTACATGTATACACTCTACATTTAGACCTTGACTAGTTTGGCAATGCGGTGGGGAGCCTGGAACTTGATCCAGTCATCCACTGCAATGATCTGCTGGTCCCCGTCCCTATCCACTGATATCTTCCCACCAAAAAAGAGGAGAGGGAATGGAGTGATCATAGAGGTGTCGTGTAGAAAGATAGCCGTGCTCCTGATCTTAGTGTGGTAGATGAGAAATTTGTTGTCAAATGACGTCTCATCACTGTTGACAGACTTGGGATGGAACTTGACTTTACTGTCCTGTGTATACAGCTTGGGTGGCCTGTGTATATAGACTAGGTGTATACAGAGTGTGTATGTGTGCATGTACATGTGTGTGTGTGTGTGACTAGTTACTACACTCATGATTCATCAGTCAATGAAACTGAAACATAGTACACATTCATGTACATTTATATATACAAAAACTACTACATGTACAACACAATGCATATGTCACGTGTGCACCCACTCCCTCACCTATCAGCACGATTCTGAACTATCTTGGCTACATTGGGGTATAGTCCTGCACACAGCACAGCCTTCACCAGCTTGGTGTCACCTGAGTTATGGTTGGCCTCGTCATTTTCAGGGTCAGGAGAATGAATGAACCCTGTGTCATAGAGCAGGCCACAGAACTGCTTCTTCATGTTCTTGAGTAACTGCAGGTACATGTAAACCATGATGGCCAGAATAAAACAACAGACAATGTACGTGTACATGTACACACACCATCGCTCCTGAACTACCCTAAACAGGGATATGCCCAGGTTCTCTACTTTGAGAGTTAGAGTGACCTTTGGCCCCAGCAAGGTCACATAATCTACAACTGAGCCTAGAAATCAGGGTTACAGATACATATGCACATGCAGAGCTTTGTTTGGGAGTATAGGGAGAATCTACCTCACTTGTCAGTTTTTTACTCTCTTGGAACTTACAATGTACATGTACCTTACACGAGGAGACATATACAAGTAGAGAGTACATGTGCATACATGTACATGTACATTACCTCTAAAGTATTATGCGAGAGAAAGTTTTGCCAGCAATATTCTCTGGCATTTCCATGCATTCGAGCTTCTTCCCAACCCTAGATTGGAGACCAATACACATGGAAAAACGTTTGTATAACACGCTAGTTAAAAAAAGGAAATCTACACATGTACCCAACAAACCAAACAACATATGCACATACACAAGAGCAGGACACCGGATGCCCAGCCTATGAAAACTGGGGTAAGATCTTTAATGGCATACCAACTCACCCTACACATGCAATGTCCAAAATCACATACATTTGATGAACACACTGACATAAACAGCCCAAGACATAGACAACTATGTACACATATGTGTACATGTAACAGCCTCATGTAAAATATACATGCACATGTACTTGGTAAGTTGTGTGCATGCAATACCTCAAATGCCCTGAGCAGGGCAATGTGATCACTGCGAGTTTCCTCTGCAAACCTCCTCTTCATTTCATCAGCCTCCTCCTGCTTGTGCTGTAGAGCAAACACAATATCACAACACAAAGATATAACATGGCTCTGCTGCTGGTTTAATTACCCGGTTTAATTTGCCTATTTGAGGTGGAGACAGCTTGTATATACATGTACATGTAAACATGTACAGTATGTGATTCATCCCAGCTAGCTGAGCTGACTCAGTAGCTCATGCAGTTATAGTGAGAGAGCAGTCTAGAATGTAGTGTCAGAAATTCAAATCCTGCCCAAGGCAGCTATATACCCTTTGTGAGTCCCCTGGTTCCAAGTACATGTATTTTGTGTAGATGTAGATAAACATAGACGTACATTACATGAATGTATTTAGAGACAGACAGACAGACATATCTACACAATAATACATATGGTATTGCATTCCTCACCAATGGAATGACAAAGGGTTCTTTAAAGCCGAGACTGCTGGCAATTGTGAGTACAGGACTGAGGCATGAGAACATGGCTGCAAAGAGGATGATTTTCCCAATGCGAGGGTTAACTGGTAGATTTGCCAGGTGGTAGCCTAATGGAGTCAGGGTCTCCTCCCCCTCCAGGGCATTCTGGACAATAAATATGCACATACATACATGGATTTGACACATGTACATGTGTTGAATGTATCACTAAACAGTTTTGTTCCATACATTAGAACACGCAGACCTACTTTTGTGTAATATACATGTACATGGAAGGCATGTGTACATACAATGTATACATTTTCAGAAATACGTGGTGGGGGGGTAGGAGAGCAAAATCCAAAATTGGGGGGTATGTAGGGGCAAAATTAAGGGGGCAAAGAGCCTCTAAAACACCCCCTGAAAAAGAACCCCTTATTAACACACTACATGTACATGAACATGTATACCAGCTGGTAGAGACAGCCCAGTGCACTGAGTACAGCAGTCTGAGAAGGTGGCTCTATGGCCTTGTCAAGGAAGGACGCGGCAGCTCCCAGTTTCAATATCTTGATCTGCAGTACGAGCTCCTCCAGCGGTGTCCGCAGCATCTCCGGCAACTGATAGTCAGCCAGCTGGATCATCTTATGTTGAGTGAACAGGTGGAAACACTTACCAGGTTGTACCCTAGGTATGGAATGGAGGCATTACATGTACATAGAGACTACCACCTTCTACTGTATTGAAATGTAAATGATAGAACCAACAGACCCAATTCACTAAATCAGTTTTCAGCTGGGATACAAACCTACATGACCTTCTGATTACTTACTACTAAGCCACTGGAAAGAAGAGTATACACAAGTACTTGTAGATACAAAATTTAACATAGTAAGGGAGACAATATACATGCATGTGTATGTATATGTATGCAGAACACTTCAATATACATGTATGTGCAGTTTCACTACTACATTTTAGCTATTACTAGAGAGGATTGGGAGTAAGGATAAAGGAATATTGCACTGGCCTGTAAATAGAACAAACGTGCACTCCACACAAGTGCAGTGTAAGCTACTTTCATGTACACTTTGAATACAAATACAAACATGAGCACACATGGAATGTGGTGCATAACATGGTTTAGCACAGGAGTTCCAGGTTGCACTGACCTTCCTGCCCGGCCCTTCCTCTGCCTGGCAGCTGCCTTGCTCACCCACACAGCCTCCAGACAAGCCAGCTGATTAGTCGCATCATATGTCTACAAAATACATGCATGTATATGCATACGTGTATATATTTTAATTGCATTGCCCCCTAACCATGAAAATTGAAAGTACCATTAGCCAATTTCCACCCTTCAAATGTACACATACACGTATGTACATGAACATTAATACTGGCCACTTGTTAAACTACTGGTGTACGTACTTCTCTGCATGTATGGGTGGTACATGGTGCACTTCTACTACATGTATCCATAGCCATGCATTATAAGCACATGGAGCACTAACTGTTTCTTTGACTTTGCCAAAGTCAATGACATAGACCACATCTTCGATGGTGATACTGGTCTCTGCAATGTTGGTGGCTATCACTATCTTACGTACACCCTCAGGCGGTCGGTCAAACACCTGGAGGGGGTGAAGAGGATACTGCATACTGCTACTACTGAGTGTAATCATGTCAGATGGACCGTAGCATATGAAAGATATTGTCTGATAAAACACTTAGGACATAGGATAAAACATACTCTTCCACATATCAGGGTTGTGATCATGAATTAATGTGTACATGTACTACATGTACATGTATATGGCCAGGTAGTGCACATGTACTCTATCTGAACACTACA